>JAVSBU010020325.1:0-14780 GCA_033118015.1 Loricariichthys derbyi
CGGATTTGCTTTGTTTGAGTTACATCATCTACACATTTCTGGATGAAGCCAGTGACAGATGATGCATATTCATTCACGTCAGTCAGACAGTCATTTGTGGCTGCGGTTGTAAACATATCCCAGTCCGTGCACTCAAAACAGTCCTGCAATACTGATTCTGCCCCTTCAGGCCACACACGCACAGTTCTCACTGTGGTTTTAACCTGTTTCAGTAGCTGTTGATATGTGGGCTTCATCAATAGCGAGCTGTGATCACTCTTGCCGAATGGAGGCAGCGGGATGGAGCTGAAGGCATCCTTCACATTCGTATAGACGTGATCCAGCATGTTGTTCCCTCGAGTCGGACAGAGGACATGCTGATGGAACTTAGGAAGCACTGTTCTGAGGTTAGTCTAGTTGAAGTCACCTGCGATGATGAGTGCAGTCTCCGGGTGGTGGAGTTGTTGCTTGTTGATAGCATTAGCTAGAGTAGTTAGCGCTAGCTTAGCATCATTTGGTGGCGGTATGTATACGGCCACCAGGATGAAAACAGTGAATTCTCGGGGGATGTAGAATGATCTGCATCTTACTACCATAAACTCCAGGTCAGGGGAACAGTAGTGATCCACAACAGCTGAGTTGTTACACCATCTGTCGTTTACAAGCACACAAAGTCCTCCGCCCTTTGTTTTTAGCGATGCAGCTGTGCGGTCCACACGATGTGCTGTTAGCCCCTGTACATTGATAGCTGAGTCTGGTAAGCTGCTGTGAAGCCAGGTTTCTGTGAAAATAAAGGCACAGCAGTTCCTGGTTTATCAATCTGTTGAGAGTCTGAGTTTCAGTTCGTCCAGTTTGTTTTCAAGAGAGCGGACATTTGCTACAAGTAAACTAGGTAGCGGAATCCTAGTTAGCTTCGTTAGCTTAGCCCAGACACCCGCTTGCTTACCCAGTTTTTGTTTACGTTTGCACGCCCGCCGTCGGAGTCTTCCGGTGCGACTTGAGACTGCGAATGACTCGGGGCCTATGTAGCGAACAATGGGCAGCGCGAGTTTGGGAAATTGCAGGTTGGATGTTAAGTCCTTACAGAGTTCTCCAATGTCTAATAAGGTCTGTCTTATGTCCAATGTCTAATAAGGTATACGATGCTTGTCTTGCACATCCTAGACAAAGATAAATATTTATATATTAAAAAGAAAAAGAAAAAAAGAAAAAAAATATATAAAAAATAAACTATATACACAAGTAATGCTAGACATTAACAGGAGAGGAGCCTAGCTTCTGCCGTCACTGGCGCTGCCATCATAGAACATTTGATGAACATTGATGATTTAACGCCGACAATTATTTTAACGTGTGTTAACACACTTTATTATTTTTATAGCTATTTTGCAAGCTGATCTAAAAAAAATACACATACAAAGAGACCGCAGGAGGAAGTGGGAGTGTGGGACAAGTGGTGCGTCATGATGAGCATTCCTCTTAGCCAGTGAGAGTACTGTAGAAGTGTTCTCATAATGCTCAAACTCGAACCGAACTGGCTGGCGCTAAATAGAAAAATGCAGAAGGTAGCGAACTTGTAAATGAACATTTTCATTTGAAATCTACTCCATATGATAAGAGCTCTATAAGACCAAAGCCATTTGTGAGCAGTGCAAAGCACAATTATCTTGTCATCGGAGCCCCATGAATCTAAAGTATCATTTGAATGCAGTAGGCTACACACCACGGCTGTTAGCCGAGCAGCTAACAGCGGGTTTCAGCTCCGTTTACACATAGACGGTTTAATCGGCAGATAGTATGTAGACGAATAATGGTGGTGTACACTGCAGCATTACAGGAAGTGAAAGGATCAAACGTCATCTATGATTTGGCTTGAAAATGTTTGCTCTGGCAGTGACAAAATTTTAGTTTCATTTAATTACTGTTAATTACTGAATCGCAATGACCAGATGTGATTAATCACGACTTAAAATTTTAAGCGTTGCCTAGCACTTATATATATATATATATACACAGCAACAAAAAATAATCACCTTACGTGGTGGTAATAGTTTAATGATTGCATTTGGTATGTGCCAAAGGCCATAGTGTAAGAGAAGTAGGTAAATGTACAGGTCTTGAAGAGGTGTATGATTATACAGGTCTACCAGTGGGCAAATCTAAATCTACAGGAAATTCTTATCATAACCATTGCCAAAAGTCAAAAACTAATGACAGGGACTGCTGGTATGTGTCACGAATGGGGGATTTGAACACAAAGGGGACCCATACGCAGGACAGTGAAACTCATAAAATATGCTTTATTAACAATATAAAGAAACCAAAACCATGCACAAAACACAAAACACAGCCAAACCGGCTGACCCCCAGGGACCGGTGTGAACTGAGATGCACTGTTGAATCGAGCGCATGTCCCCTAACCAGGCCCGCCGGGGAGAAGCCCCGGGCAGCCCCAGGCAGGAGGACACCGCTCAACGGTGGACTGGCGCTGCTGGGAACACCACCCTAGGTGTTTTAGGGGCTCCTTTCCTGGACAACCCAACCATACGATGCCACTGGCCATGTCCCGCGTGGACGTGCGTGGGAACCCGACCGATGACTCCTGCCAGCTGTCCACCGGAGCTTGGTGCCTCCCGAACACTGGGACCTAAGGTATGTCCCTACTCTGTCTAAGACAGGCTCCCATACCTCGGGGCTCCTGGCCTTACTCCACCTGCCCTCTCCCAAGAGCAGGTGGTACCTTCTTCCCTACGGTGGTAGTTAGGGGCCGGGACATGCCTCGCCAGACCAAACCTAGGACAACACACACTATGTTACAACACCATACCTAGGACCATACACACTAGGTTTCAACACCATACCTAGGACCTCTAGGATTTAGCCCCATGCTATAGTGCATCTCCAGTTCCACCACAGCACGCCACCATCGAGATCCAGAGTACAAACGGCGCGCCGTCCCATCGTGACGGGCTTAATCAAGCCATAATGCTGCTCGTACTCTGTCTCTTCGTCAGGCTCTTTATACTGCTGTACACAGCTGCACTTAATTACAGTCGTGCTGTGGTGCCGTGCCGCTAGAGGGCAATAATCCCTCCTTCAGCAGCGCGGGGACTGTATGCCACGACGAAGAAAACCTCTTGTCGTGACAGTATGTTTGAGGGCTTGTGAATAGAAATGGCTCCACTTCCATGCAAGAATCACAGTACGTTTTCCTCAACAATTTATACTGCCTGGCAAAAAAAAGTCACATACTCTAATATTTCATTGAACCACCTTTAGCTTTGATTATGGCACATTGATTGTGGCATCATTTCCACAAGATTCTGCAGTGTCACAACATTTATTTCTGTCCAGAGTTGCATCAGTTTTTCTCCAAGATCTTGTATTGACGATGAAAGATTTGGAGCACCATGTAGTCTTCTCCACCACATCCCAAAGATCCTCAGGTCTGGTCTAGACTCTGTGGTGGCCAATCTGTGAGTGATAATAATATCTCATGCTCCCTAAACCACTCATTCACAATTTGAGCCTGATAAATCCTGGCATTGTCCTCTTGGAATGTGTCTGTGCCATCAGGGAAGAGAAAACCCATTGATGGAATAACATGCTCATTCAGTATATTCAGGTAGTCAGCAAGGCTAATTCTTTGGGCACATAATATTGCTGAACCACTGACCAACTGCAGCAGCAACCCCAAATCATAGCACTGCCCACATAGGTGCTGACCCTTTTTTGGCCATGCAGTGTATGAAAGAACACTCCATAGGGTACAGCATACCACGATTATGGAGCAGAGTGACCTGCAAGAGACCTTTGCTCATTTCTACTCACAAAGTTGCCTGGCTACAGTGGGTAAAAATACACACTAAATGGTGTTTTCATTTTGCAGAAATTATTAATTTAGTTGAGATGAAATTTGAACGTCAGTGCCCGTCCTGAGCTGACAATATGACAATTCTCACATTCACAGGGCTGCAAATGTGAGTGAATGGTATGATGAACATTCAGGAGCAGTAACACATCTGGGCTAACCCACATCTGTGGGACTACCTGGAATAATGAGTATGAATGAACACAGAACATTGATGTAGTCTACATCCAGAAACTTGTCTAGTCCATGCCATATCAAATCGCCAGATAACAGGGTTAGATTTCAGCCCAGAAAGTTAAATATTTGTCTCAAAGTATCACAAAATGTTTTGCCACATGCCACATGGCTGATACGTGCAAACAAGGCTCCTACTTTCTAAAAAGAAGCTTCTTTCCATTGTGCCATATAGGTCAGATTTGTGTATAGCTTGTAAGATTGTTGTTATATGTATGGAAAAAACATTCTTAATACATTCATATAGACTTGAAGTACTTCAAATTAGCTTTTAAGTCCCCTGATCACATAATTCTGGTTTTAAAGTTTTCTAGTTTAGAGAGAAGGCACAGCATAGGCAAGGTTTTGATGGTGTCATAATGTCTGTCATAATATGTGGGGCGAGGTGTAAAAGGAGGACCATACAAAGACATCTTCATGAATAAACGTAGGCTTTATGTTATGTCAATAAGGAAACTAAAAGGAATGGAAGCAAAGTATCAAATAAAAGCCTAAAAATTAAAACCAAAAACTCCAAAATAGAATACAAATAATAAAAGGCTGATGAGGCAAGGATGTGTGGGGATGGCTTAGGACACGTTCAAGGTGAAGTGGACCCGATTTTATGGCCGGCAATATGGTCCTGACAACCACGCCTAACTGGAGACTCAGGCGAAGTCCGATAGGGTGCAGTACAGGGACAAGCCCTGAACAGTTACCCACCTATGGCAATAACCTGTGGTATCCCCGTGTGGATCCTTTAGGTCCGGCACTGCCTGAATGACCAAACGGGGAGCGCGGGTGTGCCGAGAGGGTCCGGGCGATGCAGAGATACATATAACTGTCCCTACACTCAAAAACTAAACCCTGTCGGTTACCTCTGGTCTCCTGAGTGTACTCCACCTTTCCTATACGAAGGAAGGGTGGTACCATCGTCCCTCTCCTTGTCTGGCGCCATGAACGAGACTGGTGCGGGCACCCACGAGTGCAGCTTATGATTGTGCGCATAAGTGTGGGGTATATGCACCAGCCTCGGGACATGCCTAGCGTGAAAAGATGGAACCTATGCATCTACTAAAACCCAGTCAAACAAAAAATAAATAAATAAAAAAAATTTAAAAAAGCCCACATCGGCAAATCATAGCAATCACCGAGCTGACAGATGGTAAAAATGCGGCTTACCATAGACAATGATCCAGCGATGAATGATCCGCATGGTTAGTTTTTAAATGGTGATCATGACTGAATTCAATCTGCAAGACTGATTGTAATGGTATCCGCAGTGCGATCGAACATGTGCAAACCCCGAGCTTGCTGAATTCAGCTGTGACGTCAAGCTCACGCCAGCTTGCCAGATGGTAGAAAAACATGCACCTGGCTTGACACCTGACAGTAACAACCCCCCCCCCCGCGAGAAAAATAATGGAAAAAGGGAAGCCCATATAACCAATGTAGCCAGTGTGCTGCCAAGCCACAATTCAGATTCTGGCAGGCCCAAGGGGAGAGGCTGGGCTGGGAGCGAGTGAGGCCAGGGCTAGGCCCCAAATCAGGCCCACGGACAGCCCAAAAAGTCAGGCTAAGGGCCATTAAACAATCAAACAAAAAAATACAGGCACGGGAAGGGGATAGGCCTATGCTATGCTAGAATTCATTCTGAGATATTTGGCTATATTAATTCCACAGTAGTCACCTCCTAATGCATCCTTGATAACATGGGTGAACGAAGAACATATATGGGCGTTTCATGTGTACTTGGCTAAATGCAGACATTTGAATGGAACAGTACTTGGGCTGTGACTGATGCTGTTTTAAAAGGACACACGCATAGCTATTATACAAATTATAGCTACAGCAAAGAACACAGACTGAGAAAGGCGATTAAATTAAAATAAAATACTTTTTGCATTTAAATAATTATATATTTATATAATAATTAGATATAGACATACTGTTTTTGTGATCACCTGGGAGACCTTCCTGATTGCAAGGTTAATTATGCATCACATTGTGCTTTTATTGTTAGTTGAATATACGTTTGACCTCACATTATAAAAATAATGTTTGTAGTAACTTACAATTTATTTATAATAAAAGAATAACGTAAACTATCAGTCATTTTACTTGAAGCACTCAATGCTGGCATTTTAGGCATTTATGTACCAGTACTTATAATTATTAATATGTATTATAGGTGCTTTATAATTATCCACAGGTCATTATCCATTTAAATTATACAGTCCTGCTCACCATTCTTGGCACCCATGGAGTTTAAGGACCCCTCCCACCCAGCTCATAGTCTTTTTGCCACTTTGCCCCCTGGTAGGCGCTTCAGGAGCCTAAAGACCAGGACAACCAGATTGAAGAACAGCTATTTCTCCACAGTTGTCTCCTTATTGAACTCTGTCCACCGTTAACACTCACAGGTAGTCTAATTTTCTAATTGTGGACACTGACTACACTACACTTATCCATATCATATGGTAGACTGTTAACACTCACATCGAATTCTGGACACTGACTGCACTACACTTATCCATATGGTAGACTGTATATAACTGTATAATTTTATATTATCAGAGCTTTTAATTATTCAGCATATCCTGTATATACATGCAATATCCACATATCCAAACATATATTCTGCATATTCTGTATATAATGTATTTATTGAACTTTCTGCACTTGCTACTTATTGCACTCTGGTTACATGTTAAACGACATTTCGTTGCCTTGTACTTGTACATGTGTAATGACAAAGTAAATAAAGTTGAATCTAATCTAATCTAATTTGAAACCCTCTGTAACTTCTGATTTTCTTTTCACACAGCGTATCGTCATTTGAATGTCAAATACTTTAATTCATTAAAAGACCACACCATCATGAAATTACATGTGACAAATGAAACACTTTTTGTATGAACAATTGCAAACGATAGCAATCTTTATAGATGTATCTTACAGAAATGAGATGTTTTCCTTTTCAAACTATGCAGTGCTCCTGCATTGCTGTGGCCCTGTAACATCAGACCGCACGATATTGGATCATCTAAGCAGACGAGTACCAGTAAATTCAAGCAGTGCAAAATGATCAAATGACAAAACATTAAAACTAATAATAAAAAAATTGGGATCTGAATTATTAATTTTGGAAATAGCAAATTACTGCTGTGAAACTCAATTTATATAGGACAGAGAGAATTATTTATTCTGACTTTGTTAATGGCTGGTGACACAATAATATTGGATTAATGGATATAATAATGGACCCTCACACTATTCATTATTAGGGGAAAATAAGAAACTGTCTCTCAAATTCACTGTTTAATTTTCATTTTTTTGTGGCAATATCTTAGCTAAAAGGGAACTAGAATGTTATTCAGGTTTCGTTGTTTTCAAAAGATGATGAAAATGATAGCAGGCTCCCTTTGAAATTGGATAAAAATGAAGGATAGTAAGCCATCTGTCACTCAGAAATTACTTATCTATGAAATATACCATAAACTGTGCACATATATGACTTATTGTAGTCTCGGATTTTGAATTGTTTGATTGTGGTGGCAACGTGTTTAAGTTACTGGGCTTTGAGGAGGTACAGTTTACAGTTCTCAGGCCTGCCAAGCTGCCACTGTTGCGTAATTGAAAAAGTCCTTAAATTGCAGGTGACTATACATTGGAAGGTTTTATCAGTTGTAACTCACACTGGATGAAGGTGTCTGCTAAATGACTCAATGTATGTATAATAAAAATATATTCTCCACTAAGATTGAGGCTTGAAATATTATTTTTGATGGCAGGCAACTGTAATCAAGAGTCAATTCAAAGAGTTTGGAGTTGACTCCATATAGTGAAGTTGATCTGACTGGAATGTGCATTTATTGTATTTAATTAATGCATTGTATTAATTATGCCCAGGCCAATAAAACGAATAAATATCTTTTCAAACAGTGTCTCCTTGTCTTCCATACCCAGGTCACTCAGGCATCAACCTAACTGTCAGACTTATTCAGAACAAGTTTTGGTGATCAGTGCTCATTTCAGATGTTGCTGAGTTGGTTAAGTCACTTTGCAAAAGCCTATAGACTGGTACCATTGTTAACAGCTCTGGAGACTGCAGAACATCTAGTCAATCATGTATTCAGATATTATGGGATACCAGAGGACATAGTGCCTTGATAGAGGAGCTCAATTCACATCACAAGTATGGAGAGCCCTTTGCCTTACAAATTCTTACGTCTTACAAATTAATATCAGTCTCACCTGGTATCTCACCTGATGGTATCACCATCAATCTAATGGTCAAGTGGAGAGATTAAATCAAGCAGTTGGCAGATTTTTCAGGTCTTACTGTACTACCAATGAGCACAATTGTAGCCGGCACCTCATGTGGGTAGGATATGCCCAAAATTCCTTGACTAACTACTGGTTTAACTCCCTTTCAATGTGTACTAGGTTTCCAATCATGCTTTTTTCCATGGTCTGGGGAACCAACAGAGGTACAGGCACTGAATGACTGGATGCAGTATAGTGAGCAAATGTGGGAAGCTTCCCATGTCATATTCCAGTGTGCAGTAAGGTGAGAGAAGGCCCCGGCTGATAGGAGGCTGGATATAAGGATGCATTTCCCATTTGCTAATCGCGTAGTATTGCCGACATTAGTTGCCTTACCAAGTGTTCTCTATATCCTGTTCTGATTGATCTCTTGGCTTTGACCCCCTTCGTTATTCTGGTTCTCACGATTATTGGATTTGTCTTTTGTACCCGTCTACCTCGTCTGATCCATTTTGCTCGTGTTATGAATCTGGACTGCCTTCTCAACTACAATTCTTGTCTTGCCCCTGTTTGGTTTATGTTACCGGTTCGTTTGTCTCTTCTGTGTTCTTTAATTTTGGTTATTAAACTGGATTTACCCTTTTACTCAGCGAACGTCAATCGTAATTACCCAGTGTTACAGAATACTTCATCTCCTCTATGATGGCTGAGTATAAGGAGCTACAGCAAGATGTTTCTCACCAGGGTGGGTTGTTGAGTGAACACCACCAACAACTGAAACATTTTACCACCTCTGTAGAGACACTCCAGACTCAACAGGTTGAACAACGTGCGCAGCTAGACCAGATTCAGAACACCCTTCAAGATATCGCTGCGCCCCGCCGAGGTGGAGAGAACAGTTACCTCCGTCGAATCTGCAGTAAGTATTCAGGCACCCGTTTCAGAAAGCAGCTGGTTTCCTGTGAGCAAACCTGACAAATTTGATGGGGCACCCGAGCATTGTAGAAGATTTGTGTTACAGTGTTCCTTGTACTTTGCTAACTCTCCGACCAGCACCGATGCAGCTAAAGTATCATTTGTAGTCTCATGCTTTTCGGGTAGGGTCTTGGACTGGACAACAGCTGTATGACCCATGGTGGAAAAGAGGACTTATGCAGAATTTTTGGAATTTTTAAACTGGTCTTTGACCATCCTCATGAGGGGCACTCACAGGGAGAACTTTTGATTAGGCTAAAACAGGGAGCCCGGTCCGTAGCTGAATATGCCTTAGAATTTCGCACGTTAGCTGCTGGTAGTGGCTGGAACGAACCAGCATTAATCGCCATGTTCAGTAATGGATTACATACTGAGTTGCTTACAGAACTTGCTTGCAAAGACAACGGCCTAAGTCTGGATTCGCTCATTACATTAGCTATTAGCTTAGACCAGTTACATCAGGGTGGGGTCCCGACAATCAGAAATCCCTTTACTGGTTCGCCGCCAGCAGAGACAAGTAGGATGGACAACTCAATCCCAATCCCTTCTGTACCAGTTCCTGTGCACAATGAACCCATGGAGATAGACACAACACATCTACCCCGAGAGGAGAGGATTCGGCGACTTCGATACGGATTATGTTTATACTGCGGTTTCCCCGGTCATGTTCTGCACAAGTGTCCGAACCGTCCTTCCCGATCACAGCCCCGAGAGGGGTTTTAGGCTCATCCTGTGGTAGCTCTTACCATGCGTTTCATGGTAACCCAGGCCATCCATATGAGCCACCTGCCAACACACCGGGAAAGCGTATGGAGGTCACTTCACATGCTAAAGCGGTAAGTTACATCTCCAGAAGCAGTGTTTCTCGCACTTTTGTGATCCCTGTAACTATCTACTGCCAAGGTACTCCATATGTTTTCCCAGCCTTGATTGACTCTGGAATTTCTTGAACAGATAACTTACGGAACAGCCCCAGATTGGACAGGAGATCCTCAAATTTCCTAGGAGACTGGCAGCAGTAGATGGATCTCCAGTGGGACAAGGAGTTGTCACTCATGTCACGGTACCCATACGAATGAAAGTTAGCATGATACATTCAGAGAAAATAAGACTTTTTGTGATGGACGAGACGGACTATTGCATAATTCTAGGGTTACTTTGGTTGAGAAAGCACAATCCTATGGGCAGACAGAACTATCATTTCATGGTCTGAGTATTGTAAAAAGCGTTGTTTGCAAGTCCCAGAAGGGAAGTTAAATACTACATCCATCGAAAGTCCGGAGTGTAAAGAAGCTGTACATATTCCTACGGAGTGTTCAGATTTTATAGACGTATTTAGCAAGGAGATGGCCACTAAGCTCCCACCACACAGAGCATGCTACTGCACCATTGAACTCATTGACAATCAAATTCCGCCCAAATTGCATGTTTATTCACTAACTCGGGTCGAGGAGGAGGCTATGGAGGAATATGTACAGGAAGCGCTTGCACAGGGATTCATCCGTAGGTCTACATCGCCAGCATCTGCCTCTTTTTTTTTTTTTTTTTTTTTTTTTTTTTTTTTTTTTTTTTTTTACATGAAAAAGAAGGGCAGTGGATTGCATCCCTGTATAGATTATAGAGGGTTAGAGGAGATCACCAAGTCTTATCCCTACCAGCTTCTCGATTACGGGAGGCCACAATATTTTTAAAATTAGACCTGCGTAGTGCTTACAACTTAGTATGCATAAGAGATGGTGACGAGTGGAAAACCGCATTCTCCACCACGAGAGGTCACTACGAATATGATGTTATGCCCTTTGGTCTAAAAAATGCACCTTCTGTTTTTTAATCTTTTATTAACGATGTGTTCCGTGACTTGCTAGGCAAGTTTCTGATCGTTTACATAGACAATATTCTGGTTTATTCCCCCGATAGGTCAACGCACGTTTCCCACATGCGCTAGGTCCTCGCTCACTTGCGAGAGAACCAATTATATGTGAAAGTAGAGAAGTTTGAATTCCATCTTTCTACCGTGTCGTTTTTAGGGTACGTAATCAGTCCTGAGGGAATCATGATGGATGACCAAAAGATCCAGGCTGTTGTACATTGGCCGATGCCCAAAATGGTAAAGGAATTACAGAGTGTAAGGCACAGTAAGGTGAGGAGACGCAAGCGGGGTAAGGAAACAGGAAGTGTAGGTTTATTCCAGGGAATCGTTGTCGGTATAAACAGTCCAGGGTCGAAACACAGATATCCACAAACGTATGAGCAAACAAAGCCAAGGGGAAATCCAACAACTGTAAACCAAAAGACAAGCCGATAAATCCAATAACCAGGTAGATACATACACAGAAGAGAAGTGCTCGATAGGCACAACAATGTCGGCAATACTTCGCGACGAACCACCGCGCCCCGAATCTATTTAACGACTCAGTAAATGAATCCCAGGTGATTCGAATCAGAATTCGGGCGACGGCGGTCGCGCGCATACCCAAGTGCCTTCTGGGAGTTTGAGTTAATTTGCTCCCAGGACGTGACAGTTACCCCCCCCCCCCCGAAGGTACAGGGCCGGCCTCATCCCTAGACCGGCGCTGAGAGAGGTCCTCTTCTCCCAACTCGTTCCCAGGTCCACTCGCTCCAGGGCGGTTCGCAGACCGATTGCTCCGTCCCCGGACTTGATTTGCGGGAGGTACATGCCGGTCATCGTTGAAGGGCCGTCCTGGGACCCCTCGGTGGTGGCTGCTTCCTGGGTCGCCCTCTGGGTCTGGGAGCAGGCATCCCGGGGTGGCGACGGGGAAAGTCCGCGAGGATTAGCGGATCCCGGATGTCGTCAGCCACTACCCAGCTCCGTTCCTCGGGACGTATCCCTCCCAATCGACCAGATACTGCAGTCCGCTCTGTCTTCTTCTCGACCTCACGATGCATCGTACTGCATATAACTGCTCCTCCCCCGGCATCTCGCGATCCACGGTCTCCCTATCCTCCATGGCTGCTTCCAGAGGGCCCCTGATGAAGGGTTTCAGCCGTGAAACGTGGAAGGACGGACAGCTGCGAGACTGTGGAGGAAGATCAAAGTGGTAAGTGACCTCATTAATTTTCTTTACAACCTTAAAAGGCCCAATGTATTTTTGAGACAGTTTTTTACTTCCCCGCCCTGGGTGTAGATCACGCGTTGATAACCACACTCTATCTCCGGCTGGTAGGTAGGCGTCTCGCTCCGATGTTTGTCTGCTTGTTGCTTGTACCTGCCGATTATCTCCTCAATATGCCGGTGCGTCTGTTCCCATACCTCCTCCCCTCGCTTCAGCCAGTGATCCACAGCTGGAATGTCCAAGGGTTGCCCCGACCAGGGCATGAGCGGAGGCTGGTACCCGAGCATACATTGAAACGGGGTTAACCCCGTGGTGGCCGAGACTAGCGAGTTCTGCACCACCTCGGCCCATGGGAGGAAGGTGACCCAGTCGTATTGGTTTTTGGCACAGTGTATTCTTAAAAACTTGCTCAGTTCCTGGTCGCACTGGCCGTTAGACTCTGGGTGGTACCCTGACGAAAGGCTTATTGTGATCCCTAACCCATTTAGGAAAGCTGCCCACACTTGCGAAATAATTGGGGCCTTCTATCGGAGACGATGTCTTCCGGTTTGCCAAAGAGCCTGAAAACCATATTAAATAAAGCCTTGGCCGTTTCGAACGCGCTAGGTAATTTTGTGAAGGGTACAAATCTTACCCCCCGGGAGAAGTGATCCACGATGGTCATAATGACCGTATACCCTTCCGAAGGAGGAAGGTTGGTTACAAAATCGACCGCCAAGTGGGACCATGGATAACTGGGTGTGGGGAGGGGGACCTGCTTTCCTGCCGGAAGGACTCGAGGAACTTTATTACGTGCGCACGTAGCGCAAGATGCAACAAAGGCGTGGATATCGCGTCACATGTTCTCCCACCAGAATTGAGACTCCAGGAGCTGTCTGGTTCTGGTCTCTCCTGGTTGTCCTGAAGTGAGAGATGTGTGAGCCCACGTGATCAAATTGCTTCTAAACTTTTCGGGTACGAACATCTTACCCCTCGGGCATTGTTTGGGACGTGGCTGTTTGACATTGGACCTCTTGATTTCCTCCACCACCTCCCAACATACTGGAGCCACAAATAGCTCTGGGCTCAACACACTCTCAACTTTCTGGTGGGGAACCTCGCCCTCTTTGAAAACACGTGACAGGACGTCCGCCTTCGTGTTACGCTTGCCTGGTCTATATGTGATGGAAACATTGAACCGCGCGAAAAATAGCGACCACCTAGCTTGCCGGGAGTTCATGCGCTTAAGGTTCTTCAAGAATTCTAGGTTCTTATGGTCGGTGATCACAACAAAGGGGTGTTTGGCCCCCTCTAACCAATGCTGCCATTCTTCAAAAGCTAACATCATAGCCAGAAGTTCCCTATCCCAGATGACGTAATTTTGTTGAGCAGGCGTCAGTTTTCGTGAGAAAAAGGCCACCGGGTACAGCTTGCTCGGGGAGGCCTTGTTCTGAGACAGCATGGCTCCCACCCCTGTATTTGAGGCATCCACCTCCACCACGAAGGGTACCTCAGGGTTAGGATGCTGTAGGATGGGAGCCGTAGTGAATCTTCTCTTTAAATCGTTAAATGCCTCCTCCGTCAGCCTCGACCATGTTAGCTGCTTAGTTTTACCCTTTAAGGCATTGGTTAAGGGAGCCACTACGGAACTATAGTCCCTAATAAACCTCCTATAGAAGTTGGCAAAACCCAAAAATCTCTGCAATTCCTTGACGGACCTGGGGGCAGGCCACTTTATGATGGCCTCAATCTTTTTGTCATCCATGGCCACCCCCTGCGTGCTGATGATGTAACCCAAGAAGGAAGTAGTCCTTCTATGAAACTCGCATTTTTCGAGCTTAGCGGATAATTGGTGCTGCCTTAACCGAGCTAGTACCGTCTCAATGTGCGCTTCGTTGTTCGAGGAGCAAATCAAAATATCGTCGATATAAACGATCACGCACCGTCCCAGGAGGTCTCGAAATATGTCATTTACAAAAGCTTGGAACACGGATGGCGCGTTTTTCAGGCCAAAAGTCATAACGCAGTACTCATAATGACCCGTTGTTGTCGAAAAGGCAGTCTTCCACTCGTCTCCCTCCTTGATCCTGATTAGATTATACGCATTATGCAAATCAAGTTTGGAGAACACTTTGGCCTCTCGCAATTGTTCCAATACCGCAGGTACTAATGGCAGGGGGTACGGGTAGGTTTTGGTGACCTCATTCAACCGACGATAATCTATTCATGGCCTCAGACTCCCTTCCTTCTTCTTGACAAAGAAGAAGGATGGAAGGACGCCGATGCGGGAGATACTGACCTTCGAATAAAGCCTAGCGCGAGCATTTCCGAGATGTACTCATTCATGGCCCTCTACTTTTCAATAGTTAGGGGGTAGACATGACCCTTAGGGGGAATTTGGCCGTCGATAAGCTCGATAG
>JAVSBU010020526.1:0-14779 GCA_033118015.1 Loricariichthys derbyi
AGCGTCCAGGTTTTTAGCTTTGAAAATCTGGTCACCCTAACCTACCGGTTGACTTTCGGTTATCCAGTAAGCATTTCCTTTCAGAAGGACAGGCAGGCTCAAGTCTTTCCAGGTCGTCTATACGGTCGTTATGAATTTTATGATTCCGGCAAAAACTCCCGGAATTATTCCACATGTTGAATCTTTTTGTGCGACCGGTATTTTTTTGTCGGTCTAGGCCACGCCCACCACCGGTTAATTCGTAAGCATTCAGGTTTTGCAAGAACACTCCAGGATACAATTCGGAAATTTCGATAAGCCAAATCTCGAACATGTTAACTCGGCCACAACCGTGTATTTGTGAATGTAGCATTTGAAGCACTGCTTATCAACGTTTTTCCTACCTTTTATCTTTCAGGATGAGAAAAAGGTAGAAAATAAAGACGATTTTTACAAGAGAAGACGAACCGTCTGCAGTTTTTTGGAGGTCAATTTTCTTATTATTTAAATATTATTCTAATGCTTTGTGCAGTTGCAAACAATTAACAATGTCTTTATTTAAATTGACTTGTAACTGGAACAGTTACACATGGCACAGCAGTTGCGGTACTGGTCTACTGACCAAAAGACCCAGGGTGTCTGCCTAGAGTAAATATATTTTCTAAGATTATTTCAGCTGTAAGACACTCTGGATAATGGCATCTGTGAAATGCTGTAAATGCAAATGTTTAAAAGGAACATTGTAATTTTGAATATCCTGTTCTAAAATCTGGCTACCGGCAATGTGTGAACAGCTTGTAGGTGTTCATGTAAGAAACTCACAATGCCACACAGAAAGCTAAATTATGCTGGTGTGCATCCAAACTCTAAATGTGATGATCTAGATGATCATCTATGCAGCAGCACAAACCAGGACCTAACCCTAAACAGGGGGTCAATCCATTGCAGGGCACAAAAACACACTGAGGCCCTTGCAATTAAAGCAGTGATCTAGTGAGGATGGTTAATTTAATTAACTGAGTTTAGACTTACATATAACAGATCTTTCTGTTGTTTTGTCTACCTGCCAGGCAACCAACCTCTCCTGTCAGAACCCCTCACTGGCCCCTGAAGTGCGAGAGGTGAAAGAGAATAAGGTCAAATTTATGGCGTCTCAACTACTAGCAAAACTGGAAGAGAGAACTCCAAGCTGTACTGTCCGTAAGCAGGTAAAAACTGCCCATTACTCCCAAAGCTGCCGAGCCACTGTGCTATGCTCTGCTTGTGAACCCTTGGTGAACTTCTCCTGGAAAGTCTCTTTGCTTGCCTTCACTTTAAATCTATTGACCTGTAATACTATACTCCCTACTCCCATAAATTCTCTGTAGTAATTTTCTTTTTTCCTATTGTCCTGTTAACCTACTTGGCCTTCTGTTTCTGCTGTTGCTGCTGACTTCAACTCAGTCCGATTCTATTTTTCTGAGGCCTCTGATGCCTCCATCACTTGATGTGTTAGAAAGACAGCTCTTCAATAACCCAAAGAAGAAAACCCCACCACCCCCACCACCTAAGAAGCAGGTATAGTTCTGCATTAGTTTTAGTCTCCAAGGAAATGTAAGTGAAAAAGTGTAGCTCATGTTGTACATTGATTAGAGACAGGTTTTTAGGTATCTGCTGATCAGTATGGGGAAAATGTGATCTCAGTGATGCAATAGCTTTGCCATGTGTTTGCAGCCCACACCCTCATTCTCCTTCAGATGTTCAGAGGGACTACCAGATCCTCTCCTGCCCTTTCCCTTTAACAACCCTCTGTATGAATACCAGAAACCCAGCAAGCCTACTATCCCACACACACTGCCTTCTGACATACACACAGACAAACCATCACACATGCAACCCACTGAACCACACACACTGTCAGAATTTGGCCATGCTGCCTCCTGTCACTCTGCCATACTGGCCATGAGAGCAATGCTGCAACGTCTACAGATGGTGGAGGATCAGATCAGCCAGGTGATCATCACCTCTTTCCCTTCTTTCTTTTCACTTTCTTCTTTTATTCATATGAAGTCTGCTGCTTTACTTTCTCTGTCACTGCACTTATGGCTACTGCTTTGTCTTTTTGTCTTTGGCCTGCAACAGAGGAAAGCACAAACGGAACATGCTAGAGAGTTCCGTAAAATGAGTATAAAAGACAAAGCAGTTCACTTGACCACACTTCTCTCTGGTGGTAACATCACTTTGCCTCAGGTGACTATATATGGTGTGGCTTGTTTAGAGGTGCATGATTTTCATTTATATTGCTCTTTGCATGTTGTTTTTGCTGTTGGTTCTATTAAATGTCCAGGATTTACTTACTGAATTTTAAAATGTAATCAAATAAATGGTTTAATAAATCAATGGAATAAATAAACGGTTTAAATGGGTGGGGAGAGCCAATAACTGGAAAGGAGCAATGTCTATGGGCCTTGGTTCATATCCCAGGTAGTGCCTTTACAGAGAGTATTCCATCCACTGGGGTTCACAGACCAGAGCAGTCTCAGTGCTAAGAACACTAAGAAGTTCATAAGAATGTTCTTAAATGCAGTTCTCAAAAAAATCAACTTACAAAGTCCTCAAATATTATCTTTAGATGATTTTAATTATTTTCTTAATATTTTCTTAAGAAAACCTTAATCCAGGGGTGTCAAACATACGGCCCGCGGGCCTGAACCGGCCCGCCAAGGGGTTCAATCCGGCCCGCAGGATAAATCTGGAAGTGAAAAATTGCAATGAGACATGAACGTTTTTAAACAAACTGCTATTCCTAAATTGTCCGCTAGGGGCGCACTGTTTTAGCCATAGAACAGCTGAAAGAAGAAGAAGAAAAAGACAAACCAGTGCTGAGATAGACACAGCTAATGTTCAGTTATTGAGATTGAGTATGTTTCAAGTTTCATAAATCTTATATTTAGAGGCCGGGTGATTACTTTCTTTATAGACGTAAAATGACCACCAATTTGGTTTGTAAGGGTGCTTTCACACCAGCCCTGTTTAGTCCACTTTAATCAAACTCTAGTTCGTTTGGCCAGAAAGTTCGGTTCAGGAGGTGTAAGTGCACAACTGAATTCTGATGCGGACCAAAAAAGCGAATTCTGGTCCGCCTCAAAACCTAGGTCTCGGCTCGGTTAAAGTGAACTCTGGTGCAGTGCGAATACAGATGTGAATACCAAGCGGACCGGACAGCGCTCCAAAAGCAGGAAGTGGACCACAATGCAGGGCACTTGGTAGAAAGAAGGTTGTTTTGGAAGTTTTTACCCAACGGTTCTTGGTGCAGCGCCCCCACAGGCGAGGAGGGAAACAGGCTGGTCAAGAGGTTTGGTTCGTTTGAAACAGTGGGGAGTCAATTTACGTTTTGAGAATTATTACACATGTGGAAAATGGAGTAAAAATAATTTGATCAGTTGTAATGCACGCATGTAAATGATAAACTGAAGCCAATTGCATGGTTTTCTTGAGAAATCTGAAGTTGTTCATAACATGTTTTGTAAAAGGATAAATTAAAATAAATAAAGTCCTAATGTAATTGTACTTCTTTCCACTAAAACAAAGAGGAAAACATGAATTTATTGTTATTTATAGCTGTAATGAGCTGTGCTATGTTTTTCAATGGTCCGGCCCACTTGGCATCAAATTAGGCTGTATGGGGCCCCTGAACTAAAATGAGTTTGACACCCCTGCCTTAATCGTTTTCTTATGTAGGTCTTACATTTATTGTTGCATTTATCTTGCAAGTAATCTAGACACCTATAATTTAAGGATGACATTTTAGTCAAATGGTTTTTAATCTTTCAAACTGAAATGTCCAATCTGTTTAAAGTTTGGTCAATTTAGACGCTTACTCTGTCAGAATAAAACAAGTGTGAAGCTATCATAAGGTTAAGATAACATTTAAGAACATGTTTTCAAGAATACCACCACTTCTTAGAAAAGTTAAGAAAAGTTACATTTTGTTACGAACAACAATCTAGTTCTTAAGAATCTACTTGAAAAATAAAAATTTTTCATAACTTTTTTTCCTAAGGTTAATGTTAAAAAAACACATTTAAGAAGATTTTCTTTGTTAAGACACTTTCCTGAATCTGCCATAACGGGACCAGCTGAAAGAAGAACAACAAAAACACAATTCTTAAATACAACAAGATGACTTTCTTGGGTTCTTCACCCTCTCCATTTTCCTGTCAGTAATATTTTGAACAACTCATCAAATTCTGTTCTCACCTCATTTTTATGAGGAAAAAATGGTCTCTACATGCAAGGTTTGTTTAGCTCTTGGCAGACTTGCTACAACTTGTATGAGTCGAGACACGCGACTCGTGTGTCCTGAAACATAGGACAGTCTGACAGTAGCTCTTAATCAGTGCAGATTTTCTGCTAAAATGTTTTATGCTTGTGTTTTTTTTTTAATTGTTACATATATTCTTAGTGCAAACAAGTCACCATGGATCATAAGAAGGTTGATGATAATAGTTTCATCTAATTATTGTTTTTTTTTTTTTTTTAATACATTTTATTCCTTAGGTAGTGTGGATTTCTGGGGTCTGGAACAGATTAATTCAGTTTACATGATTGCTTATTTGAAAAATGAGCTTAGTACATATAGTTTTTCTACGTGCCTTCTGGAACAAATTAACAGCGAGTATCGAGGTACCACTGTATGTGGATCATTGGGCATGACGTTCACTATTTTAACCACCTGCTTTATTTTTTGTAAAGAATAAAGTAACATCTATGTGCGTCATAGCTTATCCGTTTCAAAAGCATTAAAAAATAAAGACCCATTAACCATTAAATGTGTTTAAAGGGAATCATTAAACTAAACATGCTCCGCCTGTTTCAATACATGTTTTATGGGACCCATGAGAGAAGAACAGATCTAATTCTGAAAAGATCATAGCATTGTAAAATTCTTAAGTCTGAACATTCAGAGACTCATTGAACTGGTGTGTCTGAGGGTAGAAGTACTAGTACTGATGGCTCTGCTATTGAGATTTACTGTGTATTGCACACAAATGGAAAAACCATTAATGTCTATACTGTAGCTGAATCAGACAAAGGCTTAAAAGCAGAATGGTTTGTTGTATTCTTATGATTATAGCTTTATGTTTTTATGCCATATTGAACAGCAATCGATAGTTATCTGATTATGCTCACAGTAACAAAGCTATGACGTCATAAATATTATCATTGTCTGACAATGTCTCAAATTCAGAATCTCTACTTATAACTGTGAGATAATTCATATCCCAGGTTTTCTATCTGTAGTTTTATGAGAGATATGGCAGCCTAAGCTTTCTTACTCAAAGACTTTTATTTGTCTGTAGTTCACACTGGTTTAACTGCCATTAACTTTCTTATGGTAGCTTTACTAAACTAGTACTCATTGTCTGCTTCAATCATTATGATACCTATTATCTTGTTTTGTTAATCTATCTGATTTTAGTTTGTCACCAGTAATATTTAATGCAAATGTCAACTTTAAATGCATTGAACAGACATTTGAATAGTGCCTGATTTTGCAAACGTTTGGATTACATGAAAGAGGATGTTGACTGAAATAGATGTAGACTGGACATTACCATAAGTCCCATAGTACTTTAGATGCTTTGCATATAGTGAATGCTTGTGAACTTAAAACACTTACCGAAAACAAAAAAAGTAGAATGATGCCATGTTTTTACTTTATTTCAAGACTGCGATTCACTCATACTCAAAAGGGGTCACTCGTACTTGTTTTCTGTCATTCAGCTGTGAGTTAGATGCCATTTTATTTATTTATTTAAGATTCATTTTATTTACTTTAATTCTTAAGACCTCTGCCATTAATGCTATGTTCACACATACACGGTGGCGGCCGAGTTAACCGAGATAAGCCTTTTCCGGCTTTACCTGCAAAAATCCCGGTTAAACGAGATGGAGTCCAGACAAAGCAGGTCAACCCTTTTAAATGTGTGTATAGGCAGGTTATACGCACGGTTATACGGTTTTTCCTGCAATTAACCAGGCTGAAGGGAAACGGATAAAGCAGTTCATTTTCGGTAAAGCTGACGGTCAAGGCAGTATTAAGGTATATAAAGGTGAAACAGTTGTGAAAGATGTGGAGGTAAGCCTTATGTATATAAGGGTAGCATTTACGAAGGTCAGGAAAATATGCAAATTTAGCTCCGCCCACTAGGACATAGAGGACGTCAGGATGCTGTTCCTTTATGAAGAGGATGTTGTGGCTTTGCAGAGGACAACAGAGATCCTGCTTGAGGCAGCTCGCTGTGCAGAAATAATACATGGTAATGGTCTACAGCACACAGGACTCATTGTCTTTGAGCTGTTTGAATGTCAATCACAAAGTTGTCATAGCAATGGAAATAGACCAATTAAAATGCTCAACAGTGTACTACATGTCCATGACGTAATGCCACATTTTACTTTACGTGGTCATATAATGTCACCTATTGGTCATAACAGGCAATGTACAAAATTACTCTTTCATCTCAACAACACTGTTATTAAAAGTCACTGGGTAGGATATGGCTTACTTTCATTTTCGGTAAAATTTAAGCGTCCCGGTTTTTAGCTTTGAAAATCTGGTCACCCTAACCTACCGGCTGACTTTCGGTTATCCAGTAAGCATTTCGTAAAGGCCGATTGCCTTTGGGAAGGACAGACAGGCTCCTGTCTTTCCAGGTCATCTATACGGTCATTACGTAATGTTATGGTTCCGGCAAAAACTCCCGAAATTATTCAACATGTTGAATCTTTTCGTGCGACTGGGATTTTTTTCCTGGTCTAGGCCAAGCCCACCACCAGTTAATTCGTAAGCATCCATGTTTTGCAGGAACACTCCAGGATACAATTCGGAAGTTTTTGGTAAGCCAAATCTCGGTTAACTCGGCCGCAACCATGTATGTGTTAATGTAGCCTAAACCAAATGGGCATTGATCTTGAAGAAGAAATGAGCTAGGATTCAGTAGCATGCCATGTTTGTCATTTTGGTTATATAGTGCATGTGTTTTCTCATGCAGGCCTGCACTCGCTGTTCTTTTGAGTGCTATTTGCCGTCGTCAAGGCTTATGGTTTAAACACTGCCGTGATGGCTTATAGTTAACATACCATCGTTAAGGTGTATAGTCAATACGCCACCTAGGTTTACGGTTACCATGGTACGTGCTGATAATGACTGGTGGAAAGGCCATGTAGGTGGTAGAACCTTGACGGAAGCGTGAGGCAGGGTCGCCCGGTACCAACCCTCCTGCAAAGATGGGAAGTCTGTGTAGGACCAGGGGGTCCGAGGTAAAGACATGACCCTTAGATAGTGTAGGGTCAGAGCTTCCCCTGGAGTGGTACCGCTCATACCCCCACAGTCGTCATCGCCCACCACAGTCAAGCGCAGTCACTTACCCCCCGGCACTTAGGTCCTAACACTCTGGATGCCCCCATTATGACACTCTCCTGCCCGGCTTCTGTCTGTGTTGTATAGTAGAAGGTTTCTATGAGATCTGTACCATAGATGTCCCTGTTACAATGCACCACTATGTGCTTCTACTAGTCATGTTTTAGTCAGTTTTTGAGTTTACAGTCTGCTTTTCATCTGTTCTTTTTAAGCACAGTTTTAGCTGGTTTTTAATTTCAGTAGGTTTTTCCATATCTCATTTGCAGAAAATCAGATTTAGTCAGTAATCTGATCAACGAGTTTACATGCACTCAAGTAATCAGTTAATGGGAAAACTCCAGGTTTACATGACTCCGGCAATAAACGGATTTCTACTGGGCAGCCAGCCAATATTCTCACAGAAGGATATGAAGTAAACTTCAAACTTTAATATTTAAATAATGAAATTCTTAATTTCCTCAATCATATACTGCGGTTCACTCCCAAAAAGTGTTTGGTAGTCATTTCCTTGGTGCCGTGTTTTATTCCAGGATTGCGAATATCAAGCAAATAGGTCTATGGAAACAAACCTAAAAGAAGCAAAGTTTTTACAATAAGTAGATCTGGCAACCGTGTTTGGTTTTGCTAGCTGCCTCTGTGACAGCTCTACACAGTGTTTCTCCATCCTGGTCCTGGAGGGCCCCTGAGGCTCAGGAGCCTCAAGAGGGACAGAATCTCATGATTCTCAATCTTACTCACTTGGACTTGTGGTGCCACAAAACATCCTAACACACAGGTATTATAAATTATCAATAAATAAAACCCTGCCATTGCCGTGCATTAGAGGGCATTACACAAACTTTACCTCGTCAGAGCTGGGATAAGATCCAGGGAGGATCATACCTGAGCTGCTGTGGCTCATATCCAGCTGCTGGTGAGATAAGGCTTGAAAGGTAAACGATGCCTGTTTTCCACGGTGTCCTTGGGTGGCATTTTACACCTGATCAGAGGCTTAGTTACAGTCAAATTTATTTTTATAGTGCTTTTTACAATTGAACATTGTCTCAAAGCAGTTTTGCAACTTTATATTGCTTCTTTTATCTAAGGCCAGTCCCACAAAGTAGATTCTCTTTATCTGCTTTTAGGATTCTGATGACAGATAAAAATGTTTTAGGTCATATTTATGCAGAAATATAGAAAATTCTAAAGGGTTCACAAACAAATGTTTTAATTGTATTTATGTTTCACTGGATTGTAAAGCCTATGGGTACAGCCTTGTAAAGTACAGATACACAGAGACTAACTGAATTTGTCACATACGGCAAGTGTCCTACAAGCAAAAAAGGTGTAATTTTCTTTATATGTAGGGTGTGGCTAGATTTACACAGACATTTAACCTCAACATTTCAGTAAGCCATGAGTACTCTTTTAACTTATGATGTAACTAAGAACCATCATGATATGAAAGGAGGCTGTCATTTTAAAACATATCGAATTGCATTTTAATTTATGGCTTCAGTTAACAAGTAGCAGCAAAACTTCAGTTTTCACTCATGAAAAGGAGCTGCCTTTATGGAAAGCAAACATGTACTTTAAAAACTCAGCTCAGCCATTTGTTTTATCAGCTTCATATGTACCACTGAGGTGAACTTTCTCACACTGAATAATGCGAACAAAAACTTGGCCCACAAACAATGGTGTGCAATTATTTAAAACAAAAGCAGACCACCCAGTAGAGTTGGATCTCATCTTTGACCTCATCTGCTAATATCAAATGCTGTTTCATCTCTGCTTCCTCTCCTGACTTCTCTGTCTGAAATCTGCCTGTACCAGTCTGCTACCAACCTTCCTCATTCTACCACACCCTCCAGCAGTGTGTAGGTACTTCCTCTTGTTCATTTCTATCCAGGCACTTTCAGGTCCCTCCATCTTCGGTGTATTTTTATAACATTTAAATCTTTTATTAACATTTTTTAGGATTGTAGTAAGTTTGTTACTTCCTGTCTGTGTTAAACAACCAGCAAACGTCATAGCATAGGAATGCTGCACATTAAAAGAGATACTCGATTAAAAACAAAGAATGACTCACATATGGTGAGTTTTCCAGGTTAGGTATTGACTGTAACTATGGCAAAATTGTATTTTGGTAAACTTATAACCAGTTTGCTAACAGATCAAATGGGGATTAAAATATCACAAATCTTAGATGAAACATGAACCTCCAACATATGGTTGTAATTTAAAATATACAAACTTGTCTCTGATTATAGATGAGGTGTTGAGTACAGTTGGGTGATACCACTGATGTTTTTTTCAATCCAATACCAAAAGAAATATCTAGAGATATTGTAATGTGGAGGCATCATTGGGTGGCATCACATGAAGTGAGCAGATATGTTGATCAGGAATAGACCTGACCACCACACCAAGGTGCATGAGACTTGGGAACTCAACAAGAGAAACAGCAAGATATCAAGAGTACACACAGCAACTGAAAACTTAAGGGACAGTGAACCTGGGTGGACTGGGTGAAAAGCAAGTGTCAAGCTGCCTGCTGGCTGGGTTTGGGTTCGAGGCACCAGAGTTTGGACTTTATAACGTTGCCAGAAACTGAAAAGCGACTCTGTAACTATTGGACCACACCTCACCAGAGGCAGCGATTCGAGCTCAAAGTGCTGAACCCTGATTGAAGTTGTGTTACGTTTAGTTCTGGTCAACACAGAGCGACACATGGTTTGTGCGATTTGATCTTGGCCTTGTCTGTATGGAGTTTGCATGTCATCTCTGTGTCCGTGTGGGTTTACTCCAGGTACTCTGATCCGCCCACATTCCAAAAAGCTCTTTTAGGTCAATTGGTTGTTCTAAAGTTGCCCAGTATGTCTGACTACTATCAATGTTTTTAGTTCTGTCATGACTGCTGTTGATGATGTTTCTCCAGGGCCTGGTTTCTGAGTCTTACTGCTCCACGGATTGGGTCTGTTCCTGATCAGCTGCTTGTGTTATGACACCGATCAGGGGTGTCCCCACATTACAGACACTGCAGATCAAAAGAGCAGAAAGTCCAAAATATAAAATTCATGTCAGAATGAGCCAGAGTGGAAGTGAAGGCAGACTTGCACAACCAAACTCCAAAAGTGTTTGACTTTACCCCGGACTGCTAGACAAGGGCTTGAAATAGCAGAGCATGTGTTTAAGGAAACAAGCGCTAGATGAGTGAAATAAATATGTCATCTATTAATGTAAGTAATTGGGGCTTTTAGCTTTGCTTTGTCCATGGTTTGGAGTGATTGCATGGTGGTGTGTTTCCGAATAAACTCCAGCATCTCTTTTCATGGGACATTGTGCATTGCTCTAGTAAATAAGCACTCACTGATTTAATAATTATACCCAACTACAAGAATACAGCAGTAAGCTTGGAAACATTTGGCTGACCGCACCTTTTTCCTTTCACCCTGTACCAGATGTCTGACCTGAAACACGTTGGCTAAAGCCCGCTGTGAGCTTCGTCTGCTAAACAAACACACTAAATCATTATGCAACTGTCCTTCAGAAAAGAAAAACAATCTACCACAAGAATTCACAAGAACTCTGCTGTTTTTTACAGAATGCCATGCAGGCTACATCTGATAGAATCATCATACACTGCATGATAAAATGAGAAATTCTGCTTAACGAGGCAGCTTTTCCCTTTTCCATATGCATGTCTATCTTCCAACTTTTTCCTACTGTAATTTTGGTCCTGTTAGCACACTTTTGGGAAGGTTTCTCTAGTCATCGCTCACTCTGAATGATCTCAGGCCCAAAGCTGACCGTTTAACCTCATTGGTAAGCTACGCTGCTTGCTGCTCTTTGCATGTTGTTTTTCTCAGTCATCACACTTAATCAGGGTTTGGTATTCTCATGCATGCAGATCACCGCTGTGAACAAGAGACCCAACCCTTTGACACAAGAAATACAGAGGCAGAAGCACAAACAGAAAGACAGAACCGGAATTTAACCCTGGCCCTAGATGGAACCCGGCAGAGATAGTGACATTACCTCACAAGATTGACTGGAAACACAACTCAAAATTCACCTCATGAGACGCACAATGTAGGGCCCTATGAAATCAGTTTTATTTTTTCCCAATTTCCATGTTTTGTTTTTTCTCATTTATAGGTTTTGTTTTAGATTTTTTAGGTTTTTAACTGTGTTTTCTTTAAGAAAGTAACTGCAATTAATGGCAAATGGCACCTTTGTATGTTATAACATTTAGCAACATCAAAAATGATATAAATGAAAGGTGTAAAACAAGTAAGGAACGGTTCAGTTAATTTTCTAACTATAAACAAGCACAATTTGTAACTTATACAATTCTGTTTTAACAAATATAATGTCCTTTTAGTAATGTCCTTAAATCATTAGGATGTTGTTGTGCCCTATATGTGGCAGTTAAGACTAGAGATGCACTAAATATACAAAATTGAGCACTTGGTTGGGATTTTAGATGTGTTTTAGGTTTTTAACCCTTTAAAATCCTGCGTAAGTTTTTGGTAGAGCACTTTTTGGGTATCACTATCTTTTTAACCCTTTAATGTTCTCACCATGAAAAAAGGCAATGGAAAAATTCTTTTATTTTATATTTATTTAATAAATAATTAATAATTATTCAATAAAAATTATTATTAAAATAAAATAGTTTTTCCATTGACTTTTTTTTTCTTGGTGAGAACATTAAAGGGTTAAAGTATTTTCATTTTTTCCTGCATTATAGAAATCACAGGGTTCTAAGGTTCTAGTTCAGCACTTTCTATTCTGGACATGGAAAGGTGAAGTTTGTGTTGCGCAGTATCTCCTCAACATTACCGCAGAGTTACAGGTCTTGGTTCTGTCTATGTCTGACGGTACCAACTGTTTTTGTTTCCGCCTCACCAAAAGAAAGACTTAAGACTTTTAAAGTTTTAACGCACATTAGTATAAACGGTGATTTGAGTATTGCTATTAGAAAAATGTGTGTTAGGTAAATTGGTGTTTCCAAAGTGCCCTTAGTGTGTATGAGTGTGTGTCCTATGATGGACTGGCGACCTGTCTAGGGTTGTTCCCGCCCTGCGCCCTGTGTTGCCAGCTCTCCAGCGACCCTGACTAGGATTAAGCGGATAATGCAATGCAATAAATGAACTATGAATATTATTAGAATAAAATGGACCAACTTTAATAACTAATTTTAAATCTTGATTTCTGTGTAATGGTCATGAAAAACCTTTAAACTATTAAAGTGAAAATTACTGGTCAAATTTTCTACATTTTCGGAATGATTTTGTTATATGTCAATCATGGTACCCCATTAAAATTGGAAACACTCCAGTTCGTATCCAGCCTCTGGTAGGTGTTTCAGTTCTGCCTGAATATATCGTTGTCTGCGTTGATTGTTCATCTCACCAGGTGCTTCCACCTTCCTCTTTCTGAGTTCCTCTGGATCTTGAAGCTGGGTGTGCAGTAGCACAAACAGACCAGGGGTGTCTCCTTATGACACACAGATTGTGATCTAAAGTCCAAAGTTAAAGTCCAAGTTAAACATGTGCATTTAACTTCCTCACACATAATCTATTTAACATGTCCCAGTGTGGTGCAAACCGCAGTCCAAGTACCTTCCTTAATTCTTGCTAGACTGGTTCTTACAACCCTGACTTTATTCCTACCTAGGGTTTCTTACGGAAGGAGTTCCCTCCCAGCCTTGCTGATGTGTGCTACGCGTGCAAGAAGCGCGTGTACGTGGTGGAGCGTCTCTGCGCTGAAGGGCTGTTCTTCCACAGAGAGTGTTTCCGCTGTGACACCTGTAACGCTCCTCTGTGCCAGGGCGGGCACGCTTTCGACTCAGAAGAGGGTACCAAGATTTTTGTGATTAATCTACATTGACGTTTATTACTTTTGGCTCTTTCGGTCGACACCAGTTTTACAGCTATTCTCTCCATTGCTCTTGTTTTGGTGTTGTAGGGAAGCTATACTGCACGCTCCATTTCTCCCAGCGAAAATGCATCGTAAAGCGCGGGAGGGTATCAGAGCCAAATATAGTAAACATTCTCCTTTATATTTTCCAATCTGCTTTTGCATTCTTTGAGTACATTTCAGTTAAAAAGCAATATTTTCCTCAGCCACCTCTGGACAATGGCGTCCATCTGAGTAACTCTACGACTGACAGTCCACCTGAGAGTGACGGCTCTCTGCCCGAGTCTACAGGTACTTTGTCCTCTGTGCTGAAGAAAAGCATGATGTGGCCATTGCACGTGAGCCGGACTGTGTGTGCCATGCCTCGGCGTGTTCGCAACTGGCTGGGTGGGAAAACACAGGCCTTGCGTGTGCACCTCAGGGAAAACGCAGAAGACTACACCTCCCTGTACGAGTTGCTGTGCGTGGGGCTGCCCGTGCTCGTAGTCCTCTATGAAATCCTCCTGCAGATGCAGGTGGAGAGCGGACCTCTCGACCTGCAGCCTCTACACCACTGGCTGGAGCAACAAATGGGCTACTGGTACCTCACGTAGACCCAGTGTTCTTAAGAGGCTTTAAGACAAAGCCCCCTTATTGCCGTTGTGGGGCAGGATGTAAAACTTAGATTATTCGTATTCTTTATTGGAACGCATTTCATAACATGGTGTGCTGTATGACCCCCAAAGTGACCTCTGATCATAAGTTATTTCCTTTGCCTGAGAGCTGGGTTTTTGATCAGTTGGTCTTGGAACAGTTTGAACTATTTGTTCTTCCGTTCTCAAATTACAGAAGCTCTCAAAACATTAATAAGGGGAAGGCAAGCAAAATTTGGGAAACGGAACTTGAAGCACTTTAATAAGCGAGCTGCCTGAACTTAAGCCCATATGGGATGGGAGTGATGTTTTGCATGTTTTGTACATTAACTATTAATTTTTGCTGCACATTTACTGAACCAAACCGAGCTAATCACAAAACGCTTATGACTCAGTGCAATGAAACTGCCAAAGCAAACAGGGTGTCGTCATCTAAACCATACTCTCATTTCCACATACTGATAATGAATGTTTACAGATTATAAGGATCAAATGGTTGAAATTGTTTACTCAGTCATTGTGTCTTCCTATAAGTTCATGGTTCATGAAATTAAGGTTGTCGGGTTCTGTTATTACAGTCGAAATTTCCTCTGAAAAAACAAAACGCACATAGTCGAGTTCAGTGTGTATCAGAGCCATTCTGAGCTTACATACTGGTGCCATCTGTTAACAATATATTGAGTATACAGGACGGAGCCGGTTCGGCAAACGTTGTCAATGCACCAGCTTGCATGCTGCTAATTTATTTTATTTGCACCTCTGAGCAGAAAATGTGCAAACGCACCCAGGCACATACAGTGGAGACAAATTCGGGACCATAATTGAAAAAGTTTCATTACAAATCATTTAAATATTCATG
>JAVSBU010020626.1:0-14778 GCA_033118015.1 Loricariichthys derbyi
GACAATAGTACATTCCATTGCATAGTGTCTCCACAGCAGTGCTGCCACTATTTAAGTTCCAACCTTCATACATATATATATATATATATATATATATATATATATATATATAGTAAAAGTCATTCGTTTGACCATTTGATCATGCCAATGCTATAATTTATTTAAGAAACAGACTGGATTTGGGAGATTGGTCAGTGATCGCAGAACACATTTTAAAAACAACAGTCTGCGTCATTGCTTATTAGCAAGTTTATTTTCTGCAATATTATTATTATTACTATTATTATACAAGGCTGTAATGAATTTCAGAGAAAATAACAATACTAATATCCATTACATAACATAAGAAACACTAAACCTACAGTACATACAAAAAAAAATCATTTGTTAATTTTTATTAAGTAACAGAGGCTTAAGCTCAGCAGTATGAGCTGTTCTTGCCAAAATATAAGATAATGTGTATACCAGTAAGTGTGACGCCCTGATTGTCGAAAAAAAGCTATGTTCTATGTATTTTGTGTTTCTTTTTTGCTTAAATTGGGTTGCAGTATACAATATGTTGTTTGATGATCATCATCTGTATATTTAGCATCAGATTTTTCAATACTGTTTATTCTTAAGGCAGCAATATTCTGATGAAATGAGTCCTCAACAAATCTCTAAATATTTTATGTGCTGTTGGCATCGTGACCAATCTCAGCCCATTTCAGATGATTCTGTGTGGGTGTTTTGAGTCATTTGCATTATCTAACAAACATTTAAAAAGCTCCATATGATTTGTGGGTGGTTATTTACTTGAACATGTTGATGAAAACAGTTTGTTCAGAACAAAATGAAGATCTTGTTTGTCCTCCCTGATACAATACACAATGTACGTTATTTCATTAGGGACATTTACTTACAGGATAAAACATTCCCAAAGCAGCTAGTTTCATGATCAAGACATTATATTAAGTAGTTCTAAAGTGAGCATCCATCCCTGTTATATAAATGTGATTATAGCTTATGTGATGGAGTGTGTAAATAATGGCATAAAGATTTTACAAACCTAGTTATTATTCTACATAGACTATAAATAACTTTTTAAAAGCAACCTGTTATATTGCACTTGAATCATAGATGACATGATTCCAATCTGTCTATGTGTATAATTTGGATTATGTGCATTGTGGCTGAAACTGCATTTGTTAGTCTGTAGGCAGAAATTAAACTGAATTTTAGAGAGAAGTAGTTACTTTTCCCTGACATAGTTGTGATATACAGTGTTTGTACTTCTTATGATAATTATCTCTAATAAAATTGCATATGAAATAGTATGATTGCTGTACATGAGATCATGTAACCATATACTGACATTCCTGTGCACTATACTTTTGCTCAAAATGAAGTCGTAAACAGTATTACTGTTCCTGGAAAAGTAATTTTTGCCCATCAGTTGGAATTGCTGTTCCTTGCTAGTCATGTGGTATTTGTGTTCTGGGAATTGCTGACTCATTTTAAGAGCTACTGGATGAATATTTATTTAGACGAGTCTGTGCTTTTTTATCATTTCCTCACTGTTTCTTCTGCCTTTGGAAAGGACGTGGTTTGTTTATATTTGTCGCGCGTGTGTGTGCGCGCGAGTCCTAAAAACTGCTCTCTAATCTCAATTCCTGGTTGGGTGATGACTGGAGATATGACTGGAGATTCCCACTCTTGTTTATGACACATTAAACTTTGGCTCTGGAAATTTTCCTTTCATAAAAGAAAAATAAGTTCATTCACAGGTCATTACTATTGAGATAAACCCACCAGTTTGAGAGTTTTGTTTTAGGCCTGGGTTTCACATCTAGCACTTGATTTTGGGTCCATAAGAGTCTTGGTTTTCAGTTTTTTCTTTAAGTATGATGTGGGCCACTGTGTGTAAAAATAATGCACTCCAAACAGTAACCATAGAATATCATAGCACTTACAGGAATGCCTATTCCATTTACAAAGCAAAGAATACACAAAGGGATGCACCAAAATAGAAATTCTGAACACTCTGAGCTGAAAGTAGTAATATTTGCTTATATTTTTTCATTTCCAGTTTCATTTGTGTTGTTTGAATGACATATAATAAAAATATTTATTGGTATGTCACATTAACAGTGATAGATCAATTATTGAATGTCTATGGAGATCATGAAATGATTCCGACACTTTCGCTGTTGATATGCTGCTGCTAAGAATGAATTTGTCTTCTCTGACTGGCACAGAAATGTTTTTAATTGCTTTCTAATTTTTATCAATATAAGTTTTTTTTTTAATTTTTTATAGTTTTAGATTCTTTGATTTTTAATTTGGCGTCAGTTAAATTTTCACCCTTCCAAATTCGTATTTCTGACCCAGCCTTGCACTGTTGGTGACCCCGAGCGTCAGTGTATTTATTCCTCTCAGCTGTCCTGCATTTCCTTAATCACATCCTGTTATTTAAACCTTTCTTTTTTTTTTTCCAAAATGGTCAGTTTCTCTCGGCAGCAATTTCAAGCCTTTGTTCCCTAAGCTCTTTTTGCTCATTTCTTCATACATATTCGTGTTCTGGTTCGGTCTGACATTAACCTTTTTTAAAGGCATGCAACTCATAACAAAATATTATTTTCTATATAAGCAAATAATAAATAAAATATAAGCCTCTAATTAAGTAAAGCCAGTTCAAAATCATCATTGACAGAGTTGCAAAATTGATTCTGGTTTCTGAGAAATGTAATTACTGAGGGATTGTTAATGATGCTCTTCCCCAAAAGAGCCCAGAATAGATCCTGAGTACAGACATGAGGATTCAGGCAAAGTCTGAAAGTCTAGACGGGAATAAGAATCAAGTTTCCTGTTTTTATAGGCTTGTAATAGTAACATGCTAGTTTTCATCATCGTGTTACTCATACATTATTTTCATAGTATTAACATGGTCTGATATGGATTGGCCTCACAGAGTGATTATGCAACTGCCTTGTGCTAACACCACATACAGTCAGCTCAGTCACACAATTCATCAGTGAGCTAAAGAGTAAATTAACACTGCTTTAAACTTGCACTAATTACGCACACTCATCAGCAGCACTCTTAGCCTAAATTATTAGCAAAGGAACAATAGGAAATAAATACTGTGTTTGTGACAGAAGCTGTGATTCTAATTGGCATTTTTGAACCTTATAATTTGTTTGGTTATATTTGTTAAATGGATTTAATGGTTATTTTGGCCGATGCCTGTGTTTTGTGATGGGCTGATTAGATTCAATAACCAAAACTGATAACAGCATGAATTCATAATTTTTCTTATTATTATATTTTCTTAAGATTATTATATTTATAATTTCTTAGCGCAGGAACTGGGAGTACAAATGTCTGTATTTAATGTCTGTATAGGTGATATGTCTGCTCCAAAGGGAAGTTAATAAGAAGCTATTAAAGCTTGTGCTGACTTGGAGATGCCCTGTGCTGCTATATAAATTGTTTGTGTCTGTATGTTTGTCTATACAGGGCAGTAAGGTGATGCACTTGCTCTTAAGCTAGTAATAACAGCAATCTCCTGGACCAACTGAATCTTTTTAGATAAAGCTATGACTAGATAAATCCTGTATCATGTCAAATGTATTATTTTGCTGTCATTGGAATGGTTATTAGCAAACAATCTTTTATTTCAGTTATATAGTGACACCAAAGGTTATAGCTCACCTTATTCTGACATGTCTGGTTGAACTTAACATGTCCTAAAGTGGATTTGGGGGGATGATTGTGGTAATATATGGTTTCACAGCACTAAGGTCTAATATTTCCATTAAGGCACGGAGTGTGACTTTAGACATCGGTTTAATGATACTGTCATTGTAACAGAATGTAAGGCCATGTGGAATTACTTGTAAGTCCAGGTCTTGAATTTCCTCCATTTGTACACAATCTGTCTGACTCTGTATTGGTGCAGTCCAAACTCTTTAGAGATGGTTTTGTAACCTGTTCCAGCCTGATGAGCATCAACAACTTTTTCTGAGGTCCTCATAAATCTCCTTTGTTTGTGCCATGATACACTTCCACAAATGTGTTGTGAAGGGCAGACTTTGATAGATACCTGTTCTTTAAATAAAACAGGGTGCCAACTCACATCTGATTATCATATTATTGATTGAAAACACCGGATTCTAATTTCATTCTAAGGGTTCACAAACTTTCAAGCACCGCTGTAAAACATCTTCACACACACCTGCTATTCTAAATTTGTTAAAAGCATAAAGATTGCCCCTCTACAATTTTAGTATTTTTGTGTGTATTTTAAATAAGTTGAATCAGTATTTAAATGAATATAGAGCTAGGTATGGTTTCCCTATGATTTTTGCCCTGTTATAATGGAAAAAATAAATGAGCTTATGATATGATTATTTTTCTCTTAAATCTAAGAATAGGCCATAGTAACTTGAAATCACACATTTAAATTATCCTACCTTTGTGCATGCGCAGTATAAATTCCACACAAGTAAGGTCATTTTGTAAATTTTTGGCATTTTCATGACCAATGCGTAAAATGTTTAGTAAAATTCAACATCTTCAACTTGATTGCCCAAGATGAAATTAATGGAATAAAAAGGTCCTGCAAAAATCCATGTACTTGCCTTGTTTCATCATGGGGCGACGATGTCAGACATGTTCTAAACGTAACGGAAAGATTTATAATACTGACTAGTGATAAGTCGGTTGCGAACGATCCGGCTCTAAGAGTCGGCTCTTTGAAGTGAGGGAGGAGAGCCGGTTCCTGATTGGGAGTCGTTTTTTGGGAGCCGATGTGGGTGGAGTCTGTGTAATACACGTGTAATAATACAGTCTGTGTCTTACACATTTGATGGCACAGACTGTGCATTGTAGCAACATCTGTCCCCTCAGAAGGAATCTTTTCTAAAACAGGACAAATCTAAACTGATTTAAGCTACCAAAAAAGTCAAAGGAGCCACTTGGGAGCCTAAAGAACCGGCTCTCTGAAAAGAGCCGGAATGCCCATCAATAATACTGACATGAATTTATACGTGGCACTTTCCTCAATCTCCGTAAATAACATATGTTATATGCTATGAAAATATTAATATTAGCGAAGAATCTGGATTTACTGTTTACAAGTGGCTGTTTACAAGAATCAGACGCCATTGCGTTTCTACAGAAGCCAGAAGGGAATGATGGTTCAGATCATAGTGACCTAGATTGGCCCTATATTATTGTACAAGGTATAGTAATTCAATTTTATAATAATTGAAAGAACATTTGTGTACATGTTATAAAAAATAACAAGTGTGGTTATAGACTCCACTCTGCACCAACTCATAATCAGTGCCTGTGAATGAAGAATGTGATAGGGGTACACTCGGATAATGTTTTTATGTTCTAAACAGCATGCGATATCAAAATGTCCCTTTATATAAAGTAGACATGGCCTACTACCACCTGGTGCATTTTCATGAAATTCTACCACTGGGCAGATTTTGGCCAAAACCATACCTAGCTCTTTGCCATAGAATTTGGTGTTAAGACACATTATGAAAATAGTCTGATAAGAATTTTATAGATGTATAAATGTAAAAGAAATCAGATGTTTTTAAGGGGAGGTTCAAACTGAATGTTTAGCCTGTCGGACCATAGCATACATTTCATTGCTTGACATGTGAGCTTTTCTAGTGTAAGAAACACTGCTCTGTTTGTCAATAAAAATTCCATTGTAAAGTTATTTTGATGTTGACGAAACTGCAGTTTGAATTCTGTCTAAGGTTTCCCCAACTCATTTATTCTCAGATGACAGAGACCAAATGTTTGGTCATGTTTGTCTCAGTCAAAGAAATTCAAAGAGAACTAACCCCCATACTTTAGCCCAAGCTATTTGTGCCTCTGTGTAGCCTAAAGCAGTCTGCTATACAAGTAAAGATGTTTTCAGTTAAAATAAATCAGAGAAATTTCGTGATGCATACAGTTTTGTATATAGAGCCTCCACAATTACCTAGGAAAGACGAGTAAAAGGCAGTATGAAAAATGCACATTTTGCTGAAGTAGATTAATCTAATTAAAATTTGTAAATTTAGTCATTAACAGTTGTGGGTGGAGGGGTCTGTACTGTGGCTTGCTTGAACAATTTCTATGATCTTTTATTTTTTTAACAAAACTGCATATCCTACTATTATTGCTGCCCCTGAGTTTTTGTACAAACTCCCTTTTGGAGAACATAAAGGAGAGGACTATGTTCTTTTTTATTTTAATATCTTAAGGTTGGAGAACATAGAACAAAGCATTTTTGAGGCCATTTCTCTTCAGATCTTCATAATCTCTACAGATCATCCATGCTCCTAGGTCCTGTCTTGTCCACTCCCCATTTTAGCCCACCCCTCAGGTTTTTTGTGAGGTTCAATATTGTGGGTTCAACCAAACCAAAGCCTTAAATGATATTGTTACATTGTGCCTGTGCTGAGGGACTTCTCTTGCTACTTCAAGAGTGGAACATAAATGATAATATTAGCAGTATTATCATTGATATACAATGCAACTGATAAATCAGCACATCTATCTCACTCAGCAAACTGCAATTACCATATTTTCCGGACTAGAAAGTGCAGTATCAATTAATGGTTCTAATTCTATACATAAGGCACATTTGAATTACAAAGCGCATTCAGCAAAACAAAACAGTCAGATAAATCAAACTTTATTCAACTCATTCACAATAACTGTACGAATATAAGATTTTTTTTTTAGATTATACAGCTGTATATACACAAGAAACACAAGGCATGCTTAAAATCAGCCAGCTGCTTCAACGTACCAGTATTGTATTTTGTGCTATAAGGGGACTAAAGTTTTACCACCACATTCATGTTTGACGGTTAAAATTAAAGAAAAGATAAGCAGGCATTAATTTGAAGGTGCATGCACAAAGGCATAGTAGAAATTTGAGTGCCGTATTTTCTGGACTGTAAAGTGTATCAGATTATAAAGCACAGTATCAATGAATGGATCTACTTACATACATAAGGTGCATCGGCGCATTCAGAGAAACAAAGCAGTCAGATAAGTCAAACTTTATTTAACTCATTCACAATAACTCTAAAGATTGTTCAGTTGAAAGATAAAATACAAAACAATACACTCACTTTTTCAGTTCATTCCTCTTCCACAAATCGATCAAATTCTTCATCCTCAGTGTCTGAGGTAAATAGTTCGGCGATTTCAGCATCAAGCATGTCTAGATCTATCTCATCATTATCAGAGTCAGTCTCATTGCTGTTACTTCTCTGTTCAGTGATGATTCAGCCCTTCTTGGAAGCTCGAATAGAGTTAAATAGAGACTGTAGAGTTGTTTCTACCTGCTGTTCAATAACCCACTGTTCAAGTTTGTCCTCTGTGGCCATCTCGCTTTGTTCCCTCAGAAACTCTGATCTTCTTTACTTGGTGCAGGTCATCTTCATGCATCCTCCACTTCACACCATTGATTCCTTAACGTTGAATTCTGTCGCAGCACTACGCAGTTCTACTGTGTGCCTGATATTCTTGAGTTTGAAATCCACTTTGTAATCATGTCTCTTAACAGGCACCAATTTGAGGGCCTAACAGACACACTGTAATATTAAGTTGAAGTACATTATGTATTACTCCATGAGGCCCGTGATTATGGTAGTTGTAATGATCCAACAATCCATCAAGGGCTTCGGCTTCGTTGCTTACCAAAGCCATTCTAAAGCATTTTGACAGATGTTTGAGCACTGTGTGCCACATAAAATCAGTTAGCGGTCAGTAAGCACAACCAGAATTCATACTTTAGGCGCACCAGATTGTAATGCGAACTGTCAATTTTTGATCAAATTAAAGGATTTTAGCTGCGCTTTATGGTCAGAAAAATACTTGTTCAACTAAATATCCTTCCTGGTAAAAATATGATATTAGGAGCTGTCTCAGGATGTAATTAGGCTGGTAATTACTGCACCCTCAGAAAAAGCATGTGCTATGTAGTACTAGTTTGTAAAATACACATGTGATTCCTCCTCCCTGAGTTTGGACAAAAATATTATCATTTATTGACAGAATTCTTTAAAGGATAATCATCGGTTTAGATTTAATTTTTAGCCCAAGCCTAATGTGAACAAAACATGTTGACTACTGAGTGGTTAGCTGCTTTGGGATTAAAGTCTTATTTTCAAGTAAAAGGCTAGTGGCTTATTTTGTTTATACGGGGACTCTACTTTTTAAAACACATTTTGCAACTGTTGCATTATGAAAATTTGAACAATTGAATAATTTGAACATTTCTTGTGCAGCATGTATACAAAAGGCCTTAATTATTCTTTAATTGGTTTTGTGCTATTTAAAATATGACCTAACACAATAGAACATCTAAATAAGTGGCTGTTGGTTTAAACTGTTTGGACCAGTGGTATTCAAACTGTGGAACAAGTCCTAGTGGGGGTGCCAGAGCAGAGCAATTTCAAAGCAGAGTAAATAGTTTTACATATTTCTCTAAAATTGATTTGCGCCCTGTTATTTCCATATCCAGTGGGTAGATGAATATTTGTGTAAATCTGTTACTTTCAACAGTAAGGCCTGTCCAGTTTTTGCCAACTGTGTTTATATTTTGTATTGTTTGGGTTGTGGGCATATGGAAATTTAACAGATGTCTATGGGAGGACTGGAATGCCAAAGAGTTAGTGAATTTGTTGTTGGTTACCTTTTTAGCTACATCCAGTGAGCATTCACATTTAGCAGATCATCTGAGAATGTAAGAAGCTTCCAAAGAATATTAAGCTATAAGGAAAAATCTGAAGAAATCTTAAGAATCAGTTTAGTTAGCTGAAAGTATTTATGGTTGTGCAGAGAGACTGAAAACATGCCTGTGAATGTGCTTGCATTCCTTTACAAGTCCTCAATTCTCTGGACTATTAAAGAGAAGGTTGCAAATTTCGATCTAATTTCCTTAAGCAAGACCCTTAACTGGTCTGATGTTTTGAACAAGTATGCGTGCTAGATGCTTTGCATACTACAAAGCTGTTACATACTGGAATACATTTTCAGGCTGTCAATTGCACGTCCCTAACACAAAGCACTCTCGGAGGAATCGAGTGGAACTCCTCTATTCGAATTCCTGCTATAATTATTTGATTAATAAGTTAACTCAGATAGGTAGACATTATTAGAGTGTGAGTCTGATTTAATCATTTTTTGCTGGAAAACAAAAATATTATCTATACTAAATGGTATCAAATGTAAGGCAGTGAGTTATTCCCATCACATTGAGTCATATCAATGAATCCTAAATTTTGTTAAATTATACAATTTTAAGTGGATCTTTAAGTGGAGTTTATATATTATTATTATTATTATTATTATTAAAATAACCTATAATTAAAACCTTATCAGTTTAATATACTAACCAGTAAACTTTTCAAATTCCTAAAGAAACTCAGAATAAGGACCCAGAGGGTTGTAAATAAGGCTGAAAAACTTATGATTCCTCCCGAAAGATGACTGAGCATCTACAGTTACAATACATTTTTCAGAGAAATTAACCCTGTAAGTACATTTTGCACTAATGCCCAAGTCTAAAATTGTGGCTACACCTACAATGAGGTTTGAATATAACTATATCTCTATAGTTTATAGTATGACTATGACAGAAGGGGAGAATTCCTTTAAAGCTAAATATTAATCAGATCCAGTTCAAGTTTCAATAAGAAAAATGACACAATTATCAGAAATTTAATTTACAATTACCATATTTTCTGGACTATAAAGCGCACCGGATTATAAAGCACAGTATCAATGAATGGATCTATAGTAATTCCATACATAAGGTGTATCGGATTATAAGGAGTTCATTCACATTATCATTCACATTAATTCTCAACATATTCAGTTGTAAGAAAAAATAAAAACAACACTCTTTTTTTCAGTTCACTCCTCTTCCACAAATTCATCAGCTTCTTCATCCGATTTCAGCATCAAGCATGTCCGGATCTCTCTCGCCATTATCAGAGTCAGTCTCATTGCTGTTACTTAGTTGTTTAGTGATGATTCCTCCCTTCATGAAAGTTCGGACGATACTTGAGACCGATACCTTAGCCCAGGCACCACTTTGGAGTTGAAGTTCATTACATGTTACTCCACGAGGCCCCTGACTATGGTAGTCATAATGCTCCAAACAATCCACTAGAGTTTAATTCCTGAGGAAGATAGCGCAGTAAAGCTGAGTTTAGGAAATTATTGTTTAACTAACAGCTGCAAAATGCAGAGTGAATATTGTGGGCATACTGAGCAGTCAAATAGGGTTGAGCAATTGAGACTGAACTTGATGTCCTTGTTCTATCTGCGGACCAACTAGGAGAGTCTTCTATGACATTTTAAACATCTCCCCAACTCTTCCTGTGGTCAGCAGTAATCTAAAGTGTCACACAATTGTTAATTTGCAGAAGAAATCTGTATTCACCAGTCTGAATGACTACTGCAGTTATGATTCTAATGGCCATGAAGTGCAGGGAGTAGTTAGTCATTGCCGTCACCATGGACCTTCTGCAATTTGCATACAAGCTGAACAGATCAATATTGCCTTGCAACACTACCCGTGCCCACCTTCATGAAAGGAACAACCACTTGAGAATGTTGTTAGTAGATTTTAGTTTGGCATTCAGTAAGGTTTTCCCCTCAAAATTGACCTGGAAGCTCAAAGATCTGGGGCTCAACTCCTGCATCTAGGTATTAGACTTCTGACCAATTGACTATGGAGTGTGTCCATGTAGCCACACCTCACTGTCCCTCAGTACAGTGTCCTCCAGAGCTGGGTGCTGAGTTCTCTCCTATACTCGTTGTTCCCTCATGACTGTGTTGTACAGTTACTATGTTGTCACATCCATTAAAGGTCATCCTGAGGTTTCCTGATGATACAGCCTACCTAGGCCTCACTTAGTGTTACATTATAGATGCTGATGAGTCAGCCTACCTACAAGAGATCGAGAACCTTGTGGAGTGATGCCAAGAGAACACCCTCTTCCTCAGTGTGACCAAGAGTCTTGAAGTAGATTTAATTAAGCAATCCAGGATTTACCTCACACCCACACTTACAACGTTGTCTGGGACAGCACCTTTTTTCATAAGGAAGCAAAAGAAGTTTGGCATTCATACAAACATTTTTGGAGCCACCACTGAGAACATCCTAATAGGCTGCAATACTGCATATTACAACGGCAGTTCTGCTCTCAATTTGAAGCCCCTCCAAAGAATGGTCAGATCTGCTGATCGTTGGAGAGAGACTCCTAAATTTCCTAAAGAGGACTAAATTTGACACTTTACTAGCCCTAAATTGCCTCTGTCTCAGATTTTTGGAGTCTGTTGCAGGCCTGAAATGAAGGGATGGATGAATTAAATGAATTTATGAATGAATGAATGAAATTATCTTGGGTTCATACTGTCTGCTATTCCATGAAAGTCAATGTAAGGACCACTGCAGGGGTTTTTTATTTGCATTTTCCATACCATACCAGCTTTTTCTGATTTGAGGTTGTAGAAATAGCATGTGCAAGCTCTAATCTCGTGTGGCAGGTAATACATTAGGAAGTGTCTGAAATAATTTACAGTTGTGATCCCACAATAATGCAAACCATTACCACAGTTAATGCCATACCAAATTAATTTTGACAGCTGTAAATGGTATGTAACAAACTTATTTTACACATTATACTCTGATAGAATCACAAACAGAACTATTGTTTAGCGAATGTTTCCTGATGCCTCTAGTAGAATGTAGTAATGAGTTATAAACTTTATTAAAATAAATTATTTCGATATAATGCAGATGTTTGTCCTATTTCTCATCCAATGAAAATAAAGGTAATGTTTGTATCACATGTTATGCTATAAAGCATCTGGGATAAGCGGGTTGAGTAGGAGGGTTTTCTTCATGAAAGAAGTGTTTGGATTAGCTTTCTGTGTGGGAAATCTGTGTGGGTCTGACACAAACAGGTTGAAGAACTGAGGGAACTGGAATGTTGTTTTTTGTATAAATCAGGAGCCTGTTTGAGTAACAGGATAATCACTGGTCCTACACACCGGAAACATACGTAAATGCTGTTCCCATGGAAACAGAAGTATTTCCAGAAAATGCTGATAGACCCATGCAAATTCAATGTGCATACACACAATTGATTATCTCATGTCATTATGTCATGCTTTAATGGACTCATAAGCAATAAGTTTTTCTAAACCATTTAGATGTCTGAGTTCTTTGTCAAGCATTAGGTTTTCGTCATTATCCTGCTTTGCATCATCTCCATAGCATCATCTCCATAAGTAAACTCTGCTGTGTTTGTAATATGTTTCCCAAACATTATAGCACTAATATAGTGGTGCTTGAAATTTTGTGAACCCTTTAGAATTTACTATATTTTTGAAACAAGAACCTTTTTAAACAAATGAGACAAAAATATTATCTTCTGTCGTTTATGTATTGAGGAAAATGATCCAATATTACGTTTTACTGAGTGGCTTTGAGTATATCGTGTGACCATAACACCCCCACCCCCACCCCCCCACCCCCCAAAAAAAAACAAAAAAACAAAAAAACAAAAAAACAAAAAAAACAAAACCAATTCTGACTACTGTTGATTCCTCTGTACAGAACAGCTTCAACTCTGGGATGTTGGTGGGTTTCCTCACATTAACTGCTCACTTCAGGTCCTTCCACAACATTTCGATTGGATTAAGGTCAGGATTTTGACTCTGCCATCCCAAAACATTAACTTTATTTTTCTTTAACCATGCTTTGGTAGAAGCACTTGTGTGCTTTGGGTCATTGTCTTGCTGCATGACCCACCTCTTGAGATTCAATTCATGAATAGATGTCCTGACATTTTTCTTTAGAATACTCTGATATAATTTAGAATTTATTGTTACATCAATGATGGGCCGTCCTGACCCAGACGTAGCAAAACCGGGCCAAATCATGATACTACCACCACCATGTTTCACATATGGGATAAGGTTTTTATGTTGGAATGCAGTGTTTTCCTTTCTCCAAACATAACACTTTTCCTTTAAAACAAAAAGTTGTATTTAAAACAAAAGGTTTATTAGCATAAAAATGTTTAAAAATTTCGTCCATCCATAAAACATTCTACCAAGCCTTCTGGCTTGTACACATGATCTTTAGATGGTTTTGTAACCTTTTCCTGCAAAGTAACTGCTAATCCTAAAGGTTCACATACTTTTTTGACTCACTAATTTGTAATATTGGATCATTTTCCTCAATAAATAAATGACCAAGTATAATATTTTTGTCTCATTTTGTTTATTTCTCTTTATCTACTTTTAGGACTTATGTGAAAATCTGATGTTTTAGGTCATATTTATGCAGAAATATAGAAAATAGTAAAGGGTTCATAAACTTTCAAGCACCACTGTATATGTTCTCTACTCTTTGGGAAAAAAAATGCTAGTGTCACTATAGTGTGATGTACACTGTGTGCTGGATTATAAAGTGCGGTATCAATGAATGGATCTAATTCCATACATAAGGCGCAGCGGATTATAAAGCACATTCAGCGAAACAAATCAGTCAGATAATAAATTGAACTTTATTCAACTAATTTACACTTGTTCAATTCATTCCTCTTCCATAAATCCATCAAATTCTTCATCCTCAGTGTCTGAGGTAAATAGTTGGGAGATTTCAGCATCAATCATGTCCAGATCTCTCTCATCATTATCAGAGTCTCATTGCTGTTACTTAGTTGTTTAGTGATTATTCCACCCTTTGTGAAAGTTTGAATAGATTATGCTTCTACCTGCTGTTCAATAACCCACTGTTCAAGTTTGTCCTCTAACTGTGTAACGCTTTGTTTCCTCAGAAACTGTTTGGTTTTAATTTCAATCTGTAGAGTAAAAAGCTGTAGAGTAAAAAGCCCTAACATCACTTTGTAGCTGGGTACCATAAAACAGTGTGTAGCGACGCATTAAAACTCTCTTTGGCTTCGTTGCTTACCAAAGCTATTCTAAAACATTTTGACAGATTTTTGAGCACCGTGTACCACATAAAATTAGTCAGGAGGCACAACCAGAATCCATACATAAGGCACACCAGATTATAAGGTGAACTGTCAATTTTTGATCAAATTAAAGGATTTTAAGTGCACCTTATAGTCCGAAAAATACAGTAATATAGAAAAGAAAACTGGGCTTACTTTGTACGTAGCATTGGCATGTTGTTTTCCCTTCAGCATTGCAAGCTTAGTTTAAAGATTCTCTGTGATTACTGGGCAGTTATAAAACCAAATCCATCACTTAAATGGTGCAAAAGGACTGTAATTCAGTTTATATAAGACTAATGAGTTTACAGAGTTTCTATATGTATATGATTTATAATTTTGAAACCTTTTTTTTATAAACGCTGGCAGCTTGTGAAGTAGACTACAAGTCTTAATGCTGCTCTGCTGTGTTGATCTCTGAAAAAGTTTGTTCATACGGCAACACAACATGAACTGTGAGAAAGTTCTTTCTTGTATGTTTGTGTGTCCTTGCACTTCTTCGTCATGTGGTGCAGAGTAGAATGCGACTAGGTTGCATAACGAGGATCAGCAGTGCACTGATAGACTGGGAGGTGAATGCTGTCTTTGGTTCTGCAGTGACTTAGATCAAGGGCATCACTGTGTTGCATATTAACTAACACTGCATGTATGATTAATAAAGCCCCGTTCACACATACACGGTTGCGCCCGAGTTAACCGAGATAAGCCTTTTTCGGTTTTACCTGCAAAAATC
>JAVSBU010020732.1:0-14778 GCA_033118015.1 Loricariichthys derbyi
AATTAATTTTTTCTTAAAATCCATGGATTTAAATTTCACTTTGTCAACAGATATATGATATTGATGTTATTAGGATTAAATGGTGAAAAGATAGTTTTGTGATGAATTTGCCCTTTAAAGAAGGCAGTTGCAGCACGGAAGCCATCAAACATCACTGAACTAGAGGTTTTTGTACATGAAGAATGGGCCATGATTCCAATTGAAAGCTGTAAGAAGCTTTGTTAGTACTCACCGAACACGTTTGTTGGAAGTTATAAAAGCTAAAGGTTCCTCCACAAAGTACTGAAGCAGGGGGTTGAATAATAGTGCACATGCGTTCAAAGAGTTACATTTTGCATTTGAACTTCAAAGTTAAGTGAACCACTGTTGTCAAAATAACTCACATATGTGTTAATAAACACTGTTTCTTGTTCAATGAGGTTTTTTGTCATTTATTGTCTTTTGTCCACATCTCTCATCCATATGTCTTTGGAGTTGAGGGGGTTGAATAATTCTCATGGCAACTGTAAATGAATTATGTCTTGCATTTTCACACTGTGGAACCCTGCTTCCACATAGACAACATTCATTCATTGAATGTCTTATCTCCTAGTCAGGCTCGCTTGAAAGTCGTTGCCTAGCTGGCAACACAGAGCACAAAGCAGGAACAACCATAGACAGTGTGCCAGTCCATTATAGTTAACACCTACTCATTCAATTTGGAAACACTAATTAACCTAATACGTGTCTTGGGAATGTGGGAGGAAACTAGAGTACCTGGATCACGCAAACACAGGGAGGACACTCTACACAGGTGAAGCCCAGGTTTGGGACTGAACTGGGGACCTCAATACTGAGGTGACCATTGTGCTGCATAGGCAACGTTTGCTGCATTTACAAAGAGAGTCTCACTCCACACTGACTGTGATTTGATCACGTCATCATAAACGTCATTGTCGTGTATAAATTATTCATCTTCTCCCTTATTTGGCCGTACACCGAAAGTTCTTTTTTTGTTGTCATTTTCAGCCAAATCATTTTGGTTGCTGAATATTTGGTGCATCCCTAGTTTACAATGATTATATTTGGAGGAACAACTCAGGAGTGTGTGTCCATAACTGTTATGTTCTTTGTTGGGCTATACTCGTTTTCAGTTACTACCCATTTTCATCCTGTGTTGTTGTGGCATGTGAGCGCAGGGTTGTGCATGCTCTTACTCCCCTCTACTGGCCAGAAGTTTTCACAGATTCTGAGGAGGCTTATATATTGCACATGGCTATTTGTTGATCTGGCTTGATTGCCAGTGTGCCAAATGCATTTGCATCTGCCAAATGTGGGGGTGTTCTGTCTGTAATAGGTTGCAGCCCTATTTATTTCTTGGTGGCTGACACCTGGGTTCTCCATGTTACCCAAATTTCGTGGCTTGAAGCTGCACACTCTGGGCCCTACACAGATTCAGGCTCCACCGTCCAAGTCCCATTAGCTGAAGTTTCACACACCGGGTGTCATAATGGGGAGTGAAGGACTTATGCGGCAGAAGCTGCCAGTAGGGGGAGTTTGTGGCACGCGCGTTAATTAGTGACGATAGTGGTGGTCCCTGACTGACCCTACACTATCTATGGCCCTATCATTTACCTCTGCCCTCCTGGTGCTTACTCCGCCTCCCCGCTTGGTGGGAGAGCCAGTACCTTTGTCCCTAAGAGGATGGGCAACCACCAAAAAAGCTGTCACTATGATGGCCGTGGTAAGGATTGGGGTAAAACGAATGGAGAAAAAGATGGGCGAAGGACAGAGGAACTAAAGCTAAATGTGTGACGAAAAAGGCACCTTAACAAAAGTAACGAGGCACAGCTCGAGTGCAAAAATAAAGCAATAGACCAAAACACCAAGGCAAAAGCTCTGAAAGAACGGCAGAAATGAAAAAGAAATGGAGCACTGAAAGCTGACCGCACAAGACCAAAAACCCGAACGCTGAAATAACCCGACACTAGAGATGAACCAATATGAGAACACAAGTGGAGGCATAAATAGAAAAAGACTAAACAGACACATGAATAGAAAACACCCGTAGCACACTAAAGATCGACTGTTGAAACCGACATGCAAATGACAGAGACTAATAGAAAGACATAGCAATACCACTTAAGGAAATCACAGGATGCCACAAGATCCCCTGGTGAATGCCTGAATTATAAAGGCATTCACAGGTGGATATCGTTGCGTCCATGAACAAAAAGTGGTTTTGGTGGTATTAGTGATCCGTGCCCAACCTCTAGTGACCAACGGGTGGGATCGGCTGACTATGACAGCACCCCCTCGAATGGCGGCTCCCAACAACCCCAGGCCAGCCACACGATTGGCCCAGAATTCTCTGATAAGCTCTGGGTCCAGCACATTATGAGCCGGGACCCAGCAGCTTCCCTCTGGGCTGCTTTGAGACAATGCTCCATTGTAAAAAGCGGTATTCAAATAAATTTGACTTTGATTGTAACCCTCCCAGTCCACCAAATACTGGGTGGAGCCTTGGACCCGCCGTGAGTCCAGGATTTGGCAGACCATGTAGACTGGTGCTCCGTAGATAAGACTTGGAGGGGTGGTTGGGGCACTGGTGCGGGAGGATTGCATGCGAAGGGTTTTGGCTGAGAAATATGGAAGGTTGGATGCACATGCATGGACTGAGGCACATCCAACCTATAAGAAACTGGGTTGATATGTCATACAACCTTAAATGGACCCATGTATCTCGCTGCTAGTTTGCCCAAAATGACTCGGAAGGGAAGGTCCTTTGTTGACAATCAGAGCCTCTGACCTGGCCTATAAGTAGGAGCCGACCACCACTTACGGTCGGCTTGCCAGCGCATGGTCTCTCTGGACCTTTCCAAGGCTGCCATAGCCCTTCTCCAGGCATTCCGGCAACTTCGGCTGAGGGTGTGGACCCCTCATCATGTAGGTAGGGGAAAAGAGGCGCATTTGCATTCAAAGGGTGACATCACTGTAGCCAAGAGCCATAAATTCTTATGGGCAATTTCAGCCCAAATAAGCTGGTCTGCCCAGGTGGCCGGGTTCCCAGCCATGAGGCAGCAGAGAGACCAGGTCAGGTATTGATTAACCTGCTCCATCTGCCCTTTAGACTCAGGATGAAACCCAGATGAAAGGCTCACCGAGGCCCCGATCTGATGACAAAATGCCACTCAGAACCAGTTAGTGAACTGGGGACCCCGGTCAGATACATCTTGGGGGAACCTGTGCACACTGACGACATGTTGGATGAGGAGGTCTGCAGTCTCCCTGGCCGTGGGGAGCTTGGGTAAGGCGACAAATTTAACCACCTTTGAAAACCAATCCACCATGACCAGCATGGTAGTGTTTCCCTTTGGGGGCAGCCCTGTAACGAAGTCCAGGGATATTTGGGACCATGGCCAGTGAGGGATTGGGAGTGGGTGCAGGAGCCCTGCTGGGCACTCCCTAGAGACCTTATTAGCCACGCACACAGTTGTTATTGAATGCCCACACATCCTGGGTCCACCGGGACCACCAAAACTGATGCCCCACAAGGTTGGTTGTGCCAGAAACTCTAGGGTGATCTGCCATGTATGCTGAGTTTGAGGTTGAGGGCCCATTGCATAACTTGTTGGTATACTGCTAATGGAACAAATGTGTGCACCTAGAGTCGGGCTCGTACCTGAGGGCTTGTTGAATGGCCTGACCCAGGTCCTAAATAAGGACCCACAGGATGCACAACAGGGCAAGAATGGGCTCAGGTTCGACTTTTATCTCTAGGAGATCCCAACACCAGGATAGGGTGTCAGGTTTAAGATTTTTGCTTCCCGGCTGGTATTAAATAGTGAAGTTGAACCAATCAAAGAAGAGAGCCCAGCAAGCCTGCCTGGCGTTGAGGCGTTTAGCGGCCTGAATGTATGGCAGATTCTTATGGTCCCTCAGGACCAGGAAGAGGTGGCTGGCCCCCTTCAGCCAATGTCTCCACTCCTCCAGTGCCAGCTTGATGACGAGGAGCTCCTGTCCCCAATGGGGTAATTGGCTTCAGTCTGAGTCAGCCGATGAGAAAAGTAGGTGCATGGGTGAACCATATTGTCCTCCCCATGGGGCAGGGACAACATTGTATGGGCACATCAGTCAGCCACTCCTTTAGGGCTTCAAAGGCCGCTTGAGCCTGGTCGATCCAGCAAAACAGGCTTGGGGTTTTCCAGGTCAGTGCTGTGAGTGGGACCACCAATGCACTAAAGTCACAAATGACCCATCTAAAGAAGTTGGTGAACCCCAAAAAGCACTGCATCTGCCAGAGGGATGTGGGCTGTGCTCAGCTGGCCACAGCCTCAAGCTTGGTGGGGCCCATTTGGACCTCCCCTTGGCCCACTACAAAGCCCAAAAAGGAAACCAAGGAGGTGAGAAACTCTGTCTTCTCTAACTTAAAGTACAGGTGGTATTGTAGGAGCAACTGGAGCATCTTCCTGATGTGTCTCACATACTCCTCCATGGAGCGTCTGAAGATGAGTATGTCATTGAGATAGACATACATGTAGCGATCGAACGCCTCACACAGGACATCATTAACAAAGCGTTGGAAGACCGCCGGAGCAATCATGAGTCTGAATGGCATGACCAAATACTCATAGTGTCCGGTCAGGGTCAGGAAGGCGGTCTTCCACTCGTCCCCCTGCCTAATGCGTATGATGATATAAAAAGAGCGCAGGTCCAGTTTAGTGAAGATGGAGGCATGCTGCAGAGCATCAATCACAGAGTTCATTAGCAGCAGGGGGTAACGATCCATGACCATCATTGGGGTAAGGCCCCAATAATCAATGTAGGGCCAGATTGTCTTGTCTTTCTTCCCCACAAAGAAAAACCAGGCACATGCAGGAGACTTGGAGAGTCTGATGATCCCGTGGGCCAAAGCATCATGGATGTACTCCTCCATGGCCCGGCGCTCAGAGGGGTTGAGCACAAACAGTCATCCCCGGGAAAGAGATGTCCCCAGGAGAAGATTAATCCTGCAATTGTATGGTTGATGTAGGGGCAGGCCCTGGGCCTGCTGCTCACTGAAAACCTCAGCTAAGTCTCGGTACTGGATAGGGACCCTGGTCCGGGCTCAACCCTCCTCATGGAGGAAGGGACATGGGGCCAACTGGTCCTGATAGCAGGCGGGCTGCTGATGATCAAATAGGTTTGCCATTTGATAAGGGGATTTTCGGTCTGGAGTCATGGAAGCCCCACTACCACATGCAGGTATAGCAGCTGTGTGACGATGAAGGAGATAAGCTCCATATGCGGTCCTAGTTTTATGGAAACTGGCTCCATCCGGTGACAGATGGGACCAGCGCCAATATGACGGCCATCAGCCGCTACAATAGGCGTGGGCTGGGCTAAAGCTTCAAGCCGAAGACCTAGGTGATGGACTAGTTCCTCGTCAATAAAATTACCTGCAGCTCCAGAGTCAATGCTGACCTCCAGCTGTACCAAAGGTCAGACACTACCCACTATTGTGGTGGGAAGAAGCAACCCAGAGTAGAGAGGAGGTGTGCTGGGTCCTCCTTTTGATCTCCCATGGACGCGTTTAGGAGCGGCAGAACCACCCATCTGCATATGTTCCGGATCCAAAGGAAACGGGTGCTGGGGACCTGAAACGGAACCTTCAGGACTGTGAGCAAAACACGGGCATCAAACACATTATGCCGAGTGCACAGCTCCTAAAGGGCAGTCAAAGCGGAGGGTCATGAGCCACCGGCTCATGCTCTTCAAGCTCTTGCTCAGAGCTAGGCAGAAGGAGGGCTGACTGATTCGACTTGGACTCCGCGGCCAAAATCCGGAAGTCAATGATGCAATCTATGACTGGCTAGGAGCCCTGGGTGAGTTACAACAGATGCAGCACGGGGTCTTTTCCCACACGAGGGTGATGGAAGGTCTCTCTCAGAGCCTGACTGAAGACCGCCTTGGAAGCGCATTCGGAAGCCTCAGCCTCTCAGAAAGCCATAGCCCAGGACAGAGCTCTCCCAGAGAATAGGGAGACAATGTACACCACATAGACCCTGTATGTCGGGAACCTTCCCGGTTGCTGCTCAAACAAGAGTGAACATTATTGAGGGAGCAAGCCCCAACATTTCTCAAGATCTCCCAAAAATTTTTCGGGCATGGCAATGGGGAAATCACCGCTGGGTGTAACGGTCGATGCTATAACCGATGGTCAGACAGCCAGAATGGCCACGCTCAGCTGATTAAGGGTGGCTGCTATCTCATGGAGCTGCTGCTTGAGGGGTCTGACCAGAGCTCCATGGCAACTGATGTTGTAGGGGGAGATTGTGGCACACGTGTTAGGTAGTGATGATAGTGATGGTCCCCGACTGACCCTACACTATCTACATCCCTATCAGTTACCTCAGCCTTCCTGGTGGGAGAGCCAGTACCTGTGTCGATAAGAGGATGGGCAACCACCAAAAAAGCTGTCACTATGATGGGCGTGGAAAGGAATGGAGAAACAGATTAGAAGAACAGGGGAACTAAAGCTAAATGTGGGATGAAAAAGGCATGTTAACAAAAGTAATGAGGCACAGCTAAAGTACAAAAATAAAGCAATAGACTGATGGGGATGGGAGAACCAAAACACAGAGGCAACAGCTCTGAAAAAAAAACGGCAGAAACAAAAAAGGAAGTGAGTGCTGAAAGCTGACCTCACAAAACAAAGACCAAAAACCCGAATGCTGAAATAACCCGATGCTAGAGGTGAACTGATATGAGAACCCGAGTGGATGTATAAATAGAAAAAGACAGACTACACGCATAAATAGAAAACATCCGAAGCGCACTAAAGATACTCAAACCAACACGCAAACGGCAGAGGCTAATAGAAAGACGCAGCAATACCACCTAAGGAAGCCACAGGATGCGACAAGATCCCCTGGTGAACGCCTGAATTATAAATGCATTCACAGGTGGATCTCTTTGCCTCCCAATCATTACTTTGTGCTTCTCTGTGAGAGTTTTCGGCAGTATTAGCGATCCACACCCGACCTCTAGTCTGGTATGGGCAGGATCGGCTAACTGTAACACTGGGAACCCGTAGATTCAAGCTACACTTCCCAAGTTTCAAGGTTTCAAGACTCATGTTGCAAGGTATCAAGGTCCAAGGTCAGGCTTTCAGGCTTCATGTTCCAAGGTATCGTGTTCCGAGGTCTCAAGCTCCAAAGCTTTGTTATCCGAGATATTGCATTCCAAGGTCTCAAGCTTCCAATCTTTTTGTTGCAAGGTCTCAGGCCCCAAGGTCTCTAGCTGTCAAGGGCTTGAGTTCAGTGTCACAAGGCCCTCATGTTCCAAGTTCTGTGTCTCCTGATCCACAGCTCTGAGTTTCCTAGGTTACCAGGTTACATGGTCAGAGGGTTCTGAATTTCCCAGTTCTGAGCATCCTGTTTATCATGCACACAGGCTCCTTTGTCTGTGTGTTTTATTTTCTACTTTATTTGTTAATAAATATCCTTCCCTAATGTCGTTTTGCGTCCTGTTGATGAGTGTCTTTTAGATAGGGCTCTGGTTTGATTTAAAACCTGTTCGTGACACTCACACTCTCATTAACAATAACCTAAAAAAAACCCAAAAAAAAAACAATAACCTGCCCCAATCCTTCCTTATCCATGGCTCTTTTCCTGATTACAGTACTGTCTTACCTGTTTGTTCTATGAAGGCCTGATTCTGTCTACTCTGGCTGATTTTAAAGAATTTGGTTGTTGATGTATTTTGTACCAGAATTTCTGCTTCCTGCATACATGATTCATGCATTCTATTAAACCATTTATTGTCTGCTTTTATAGCTTAGGACTTCCATTTTCCTACCAATATCTTCCTTAATGGATTTCACTGCTGTCATTCATTTGAGGATTTTCCAGAGCCAATGCCCTATCCCAAAACTGGGGGACCAGGTAATTGAACTTTGTTAGGCTTCTACTCCTCAGCCTGTCTGTCTTGAGCAATCTTACCAAGAGCTTTATCTCCAGCTGACATAGCTCTAGGGATCATTGAGGCACTCAAGTGTCCTGACCATGACCATTACTTAATGTCACGATATCCTACACTAATACACTAGTATATTTCTTTCAAATCACACTTTCTTCCATACTATTCACTAAATACATTCATAAACACCATTACACTAATTCCACAGTACTACATAGTTTGTAACCTGCCACAGCTCTTTAGCCATTAACCAGCATCATCACTAATAGATGTGTATTTGCATCTGCTTGATTCAAGCAGCATTTAAGGCCATTGTTGGCTATAATGATTAGGTTACTGATAATCAATACATACAAGCAAGGAGAGGGCTGCACCATTCCCACTGGGAATCTATAGCTCCACACACATGAATACAGGTGGATGGAAGCTCACTACATTTGTATTTGTGTCTTGTGCTAGAACAGCTTTAGATCAGCATTCTGACAGATTGTGCAAACCTACAGTACCAAGAAGTACTCATTAATTGCTCCAGAGATGTATGATTGAATCATCATCTACGTTACTCAATAAGACTCACAAAAGTTTCACTTTAAATATGTCATTGAACACATTGAATAAGCCTTCATGATTCATGCCAAAAAGGTATCTGAGCCCTTCCATTAAATTTTAAATTATTATTTAATTATTATTGTTTATGCAGAGTGACTTACAACTTATACAATACTGCAAGTGCTCTAAAATTTTCTGATAAATGGCTATGTTGATTGTGGACTTCAGAAATCACAGTAGACCAACATCAGCAGATGTTACATTATATTATGGAAACTTGTTGCTTGAAGTCTCAAGCAACGTGGATTCTGGGTGTCCACTTTTCCTCCAGACTTTGCTTTCCAAATGACATGTAAAATTTACTTTCATCTGAAAAGAGGACTTTGAACCACTGAGCTGCAGTCCAGTTCTTTTTCTCCACAGCCCAGGTAAAATGTGTCTTACATTGTCTTTGGTTCAAGAGTGGCTTGACACAAGTCATGCATTTACACATTTGAAGCCATTTCTATGATTCGTCTATGCGTAGTGACTTTTGATGCTCTCTTGTGTAATATTCTCATGTATATTATGTAAATAGTCTTATGTAATATTCTAATTTTCTGAAACACTGAATTTTTGTGTTTCATTATCTGTAAGCCACAATCATCAAAATTTCAAGAAATAAATGCTTGAAATGTTTCACTATATGTGTAATAAATCAATGTAATATATTGGTTTCACTTTCTGAAATGAGTCAAAAAATATTGAATTGTTCATGCTATTCTATATTTTGAGCTGTACCTGTATAGCTGGTAAAATGTCCTGTTGCAACAATGTTTTCTGTAAATTTTAAATTGGTGAATATATTGCGTGGCACATGATCTCAAATGGGTTAAGGTTTGGACTCATTACAAAACACATTTTATTCCTTTAAAATCTTGTTTTTGCTTTTCTTATTGTCACAAGACACAATCCTTGCTCCCTGACCGCTAGAGGTCAGGGTTGTTCCACGAAACTGCCCGAAGCCCCTCCGAGGTCACGGAGATGTCCGAACCGATAATTAGGACGCATGTGTTACACCTGTGGAGATACCTTTAAAAGACATGCGTTTGCCAGGTTTCTTTGCCGCATCCGTTGACTGCTTCTGCATCACAGATCACTGATGGTTTGCTTTGCGCTATCAAGGTTTTTTAGGCATTTTGGGTTTTTCTCTGCGTTTTGGGTTTTTCCTCTGCATTTTGGGTTTTTCTCTGTTTTTGGGTTTCTTCTCTGTGTGGGATTTTTTGCATGTGTCCTCAGTTCACTGATTAATATTCGCATTTCACTATGTTGATCTCCCTCATATTTTCTGCTTTTGGGTTTTGAACGACAGACAGTTTCGTATTGTGTGAGACCAGTCTCTGGCACGCACTCCCCCTTTTAGTTTCTGTCGGTTCTTCAGAGTGCTGTCTCTGGGTTTTCAGTTCCCTTGCCCAGTCTGGTTTGTTAGTTCATTTTTGCACTCGAGTCCTGTCTTACTATTTTTGTTTACACACTTTTTCTGCTTCCCTGTTTTTTATGCTCGTCCATATGATGACATTTTTAGTGGTTACCCTTGTTCTAGAGGTAAAGGTACTGGCTCTCCCCCCCCCGGGGGGGGGGGGCAGTAGGCACCAGGAAGGCCAAGGTAACTGTGCAGGGCCCTAGATAATGTAGGGTCAGTAGGGGACCACCACAATCATCACCCCTGGCAATCGTCCTTGCATTTAGGTCCTTTGTACCCCAGTATCATGACACTTGCCTGGTGTGGTCATTCTCATGTTGCCTCAAATTTCAGGTGACAGTCCTCAAACCTGACATTCTCCTGTACAATACACCATCACCATTTTTATATTCTGGGGAAGCAACTTACAGGAAATATTTTAGAGATCAATGATTGCTCTTTCATACCCTATGAGACTTAATGGTGATTATTATTTTGATTATTTTTGACTCCATGTCAAATCTGTTACTTTGAGAGATCAGTTTTATATCAGCAGCAGATTAACATGAAAATCATGGTGTAGAGATCTGAGCACAAGAAAGTTTTTACTGAGAGAGAGGACTTAAGTGAAAGTCTAATTTTCTTTTCTTTTCATTCAATATCATTGTTGTCTAGGAAAAAATAAAGATATATTAAAACCTCCTTTTGTGGTTTTCTTTTCCAGTGGGAGTGCAGCCCCAAAACCATGACCACATTATGTTGATAGGGTAATAACCCGATAAGGATTATCCAAATATTAGTGTATGTGTATGCACCATGAAAGAATGTTAAACACATTTTAATGATACTAACCAGTTTAGACCACTTTACCAACAACCACATTCCATTGTGATTTGCAAACCTTTTCTTGCTAAATTAAAATGATCAACAGCTCTAAAAGTTACAATTACACAACTTACCTTGTCACCTGTGTTCTAGTTTTGAAGTCCAGTGAACGCATTGATTTGAGAACCTCAATACAGCCCATATACTGTAACAATATGAAAGAAAGACACATCCTAAGGATTTAATCCTTTATTTTTACAGTCAATTGCTCTATAAGACTTACATAAATAGAATCACACAAATCAACAATGAAACACTTTGCCAATCTGATTAGCAAGACCAGCCAAGCAAGACCCTTATGTAATCTCCACAGTAACTGACAGTATTAGGAATTTTATTGATGTTTATGTGTTCACATCTTTGTAAGTGGAAAGCTCTATCACCCTTGACAGTATCTAAAAATACTCCAATGTATCAGAAAACAACAAGCTGGGGTGATAGCATATTGAATTATATTTGGCCATAGATATGCCGATTTAAAAGATTTAAAAACAGATCTAAACAGATTTTAAAAAAATATACATATTTGTGCAATTGGCTTGACAAAATTCTAATTATATTTAATTATATACATGTATATATGATATATGACCTTCTGGTTCATAGTCCAGTACCATAACCACTAGGCTACTGCTTCACATTGTGTTCACTGTGTTTATTGCTGCAGTTTCAGCATGTTAGGCTAATTAGTCTTTGTACCATACAGCTACAAGCAGTTTTAGACTTTAACAATCAGGCAAGTCAGTTTTCTCATGCTGTGAAGTCAACATTAATCGTATGTTTTTGTTTTTCATAGATTACAATTAAAGCAGATGAATGTTCTCCTGTCATCAGCAACTTCAGCTGTTCATGTTTGGCTGGACAAGGTCTGTGTAATATTTTGGTGGATTTGTTGTTTCAGACTGTGCACTACAGCAGGATGAAACTGAAGTCAATACCACCAGACCTATACAGCAAAAGCGTTCTGCAAAATTGGCATAGGCCAAGAACTAAGGTACAATCATCATCTGTGTGATGATAGATATAAAAAGGATATAAAAACCAAAGCCTTAACGACTGAAGAAGAGGAGACTAGTGGTTAGCACCTGTGGCGGCTAACAGAATAGCAGATGAAAACAGCACCTAAGGCTGCAGAAGTGGCTAGTGATTAGCATCCATAGCACCTAATGGCTAGCAACAAGTAAACGAAGGTAAACACGAAAGTAATGCTGTGTAAACACGGAAGTTGGCAGAGTAATGCATGAGAACGTGTTAAGGGTGGGCAGGAGGCACTACTGGGAGCTTGCTTATAAAGCCCTAGGAATAGGTGCACTTACTGGCCCTGATTATCTCTGCTGAGTGCATGTTACATGCTGGTAATTGTAGTCCAACCTGAACCCAACCATATAGGCCACCCTGGATCAGTCCGTTGGGAACCTCCTGTGGCGTGGCCGCTGATGGTGAGGAAGGCTGGGCAGTAGGTGGCGACAGCACCAATGGGGAGGCACTGACCCTACCATAGCTAAGGGCTCTACAGTTATCTTGGACCTCCTGGTCATATGCCCCTTTGCGGGAGAGGTGGTACCAGCTGACCCTGGGATGCTTCCTCCGAGGTGCTGTCACAAGAGGACCGGCCGGTGAAGCACACGTGTGTCTTGTGGTGCTTAGTGGATGAAGCCTTAACAGCTGAGGGACTTGAGTAGCATGTAGCACATAATGGGTAAAGCCTTAACACAGAGAAATGTGTGTTGGATGTAGTAGTAATGGGGAAGCCTTAACAGCTGAGAAAAAGAAGTAGTGGGCAGTGCTAATGGGCAAAGCCTTAATGGCTGAGAAAAGCGAGTAGCACGTAATGCTTAACGGTAAAACCTTGATGGCAGAGAAACACAAGGAAAGCTTAACAAATAAATCCTTAATGCCAGAGAAATGCGATGTAGCAATAATGGGGGAAGCTTTAATAGCTGAGAAAGGCAAGCAGTGTGTAGCACTTATCGGCAAAGCCTAGATGGCAGAGAAATGTGAGTAGTGAGTAGCACTGACAGGAGAAGCCTTGATCGCAGAGAAATGTGAGCAAGGTGTAGCACTGACAGGGTAAGCCTTAATGGCTGAGAAATGGGAGTAGTGTGTAGCACTAAAAGGGAGGCCTTAATGGCTGAGACATGCAAGTAGCTTGTAATACTAACGGGGAAGCCTAAATGGCAGAGAAAAGTAGCATGTAGCACTAATGGGCAAAGTCTTAACAGCTTGGAAATGCGAGTAGTGGGTAACACTTAACAGGGAAAGCCTTAATAGCAGAAAGACATGAGAGGCACATAGCACTTTAATGAGTTAAGCTTTAAAAGCTGAGAGGAGGCTAGTGGTTAGCAACTATGGCAGCTAACAGCAAGCAGATGAAAGCAGCACCTAAAGGTGCAGAAGTTTCTAGTTGTTAGCAATGGTAGCAGCTAATGGTTAGTGGAAAGTTCTACATGCCTGTTGCATGCTGGGAATTGAAGGCCCACCTGAACTACATTCCAACCTCTGCCTCAGACCTCTAGCCACAATTCTTGCTGCAGCAAGGTTCATGACAGTACCCCCCAGGGGCAAATCCTAATGACCCAATGCCCACTACACAGTTAGTCTAGAGCTCTCCAGCAACCTCAGCACTCAGAGACTTGCACACTGGAACCCAAGGTCGCTGCCCAGGAATGTGTCCCTCATTGTCTGCCAGGCATTGGGGCTCCTTTGACCGTGGCAGGAGTCCGGTGGCTGGTGGATCATGTATGCCAGAGAGGCCTTGCTCTAGCGAGTGGCTGGCAACATAGCTGTGGGGGTTGTGGTGTGATTTCCTGGCTGGGGCAGTTTGATGGTTTTGGCCCCACCTTGCTGAGCCACACAGACATGTCCCCTCCACTTCCCTGAAATGGCTTTCAGCCCAGAACCCAGGGTCACTGCCCATTCCTGGGTCAGATATGTTCTACTGAGCCCTCCTCCCCAGCCCCATCTTTTCCCTAAGCTAGGGTCACCACTACCCATGGGGACTGTGTCTGCACCAGGCAGGACTTCTGGCAGTGAGGGACAGAGGACAACATTGCTTATGTTTGCCAGTCAACCAATGGGTTGCGGGTTTATAGCCATGGGAACCCCAACATCAACTGACAGTGAGGCGCTTGAGTCACCAGAAGTGTGACCCTCTCAGCTTCAGTTCCCACCCACAAGTCAACTGGCCATGTATGGTAAGAACACAGCCCCCACTAGGCCATCGATGTCTACCAGCAGGCTGGCCTGGGGCAGCTTCTCCAGGGCCAAACCGAGTTGTCATGCCAGGCCCTCATCTATGAAGTTCCCGGTGGCCACAGGGTCTATGCATGCCCAAAGCTGCATACTGGGCCAATTTGGGCAGGGAGAAATAGGCCAGGGGGGATTCGGGCCTAGGGCTGTTCCCCCTGCTCAGCCCTGGAAGCCCCCCTTTCCCCTCTGCTGAGGAGCTCTGGAGGGTGACTGACAAGCTGGCGCAATTCCAACCCATTTGAGCTACATAAGCTCATGGTCAGGACCACCTATGTCTTGGGATCCCAGGTTCGGTCAGGGTGTCTCAGAGACGGGTGGTGGGCAAATAGAAGCCCTATGCTCTTTGCTCTCTGACCTCAAGCGTATGTCCAAACAAGTACACAAGGTTGTAGAGGCCAGTGAGGGAAGTAGTGGGGTGGTGACGGGCCACCATCTTGTCATTCAGGCAGTCATGAAGATTAGCCTGGACTACCACAAGGAGCACCTCCTTGTTAAAAACTCCATAGCCAGGAAGTTGCTGATGTAGTTGACAACTGGCCAGGAGCCCTAGACAGGTGAAGTCCCATGCAGGAATGGTGGAACATCCATTTTAAAAGAAACTTGAGAAACTGAGAAACATGAGTAGCATGTAGTGCTTAATGAGTAAAGCCCCGTTCACACATACACGGTTGCGCCCGAGTTAACCGAGATAAGCCTTTTTCGGTTTTACCTGCAAA
>JAVSBU010020836.1:0-11120 GCA_033118015.1 Loricariichthys derbyi
GCACTAAGTAACTTGCATAATGTTACCATATCGTGGTGAGTGTACCTAAGTAGGGGACAGGATAACATTTAGAAACCAAACATTTCGCCTACAAGCCTACTATTAGGCTTAAATAACTTAAATAACAAGGTCGATCAGTAGGTTTATTTTACTTATGAACTATACATAGCGCCCTGAGGACGTTTTGACCCGAGGATGTTTTGACCCTGAGGACGTTTGGACCACAACCAAAGGACGTTTTGACCTATATGAACCGGGGGTGTTTTGGCTTGGGAACGGTTTGACTGGATAACCCTTAGTCCCAGTGGTTGGCCAGTTTGGTACATCAAGCCATAATACCCGGTTGTTGGCTGGACAGGTATGCCGGCCGTAAAACCCGGTCCACTTCACCTTGGACATATCCTAGTCGTCACCATGCACCCTAGTCCTGTCGGCCTTCGGGGGTTTAGCTGTTTTTTGGCCTTTCATATTTATTTATTTATTTTTTTTTTGGGGGGGGGGCTTTATTTGTGTTGTTTTTGCCGTTGCTTTTCAGTTGCCTTATCTTATATTTAATAAAACCTACCCTTATTCATGAAGCTGTCTGCGTTTGGGTCCTCCTTTCCACCTTGCCCCTCACATTGTGACAGTCCTCCCTATGTCTGCATGGGGTTTCTCCAGGTACTCTGCTTTTTTCCCACATTCCTCAAACATGTGTTGGGTTTAATTGGTGTTTCCAAAGTGCCCTTAGTGTGTGAGTATGTGTATCTGCCATATAATACACCCTGTCTAGGGTTGTTCCTGTCTTGCTCCCTGTTTTTCCAGCTAGACTCCATCTTTCCCGTGACGCTGACTAGGATTAAGCAGATAAGGCAGTGAACGAATGATGACCTCATGTTCAACCGTTATACAAGTAAAACTGTATGCAATGTGATCCTAAATAATTGGGGATGCACCCAGAATACAACTGAGTAGAGTCAAATATTCTAAGATTAATCACACCAAGCACATGCTTTACAGACTCTGTAATCCCAAATGTAACTGTGTAGAATCTAGGGGATGAGAAGTTTTCAGACATCAGTCAAATGGCTCCAAAGTGCTAGAGGCTAGATCTTTCATCCATAAGAATAAGACATTTTCCAATGTGCACTTGGTCCTCTACGAAGAATATGAGATCATGCAAAATGTCAGTCGTCTAGACCTAAAGGCATTGTGGTTAGACAGTATGTGCTGATGTGCTGATGAACGTATGTGGCTAGTGGTTTATGAAGTGTGAGTACAGAGATCTTTTTCACCAGGAGATATTAATAAGTCCATATGTAAAAAAAGCATGATTGATACCCACTGTCACAGCATTTTATTTAGCGGGTTGGGCTTTTCAGGAACTAATTTCCATGTTCATACACGGACATTAAATGGGTCATACTAACCAGAATACCACGATATAATTGGCAATAATATCTTAATTGATGTTTTAATGATGTTTTTGCTGACATTGTTACTCACTTTGCAAAAAAATATTAAAAACATGCCTTAATAGTTAATGTATTCACTGTGTCATGCCACGACGTATGACAGATTACTGCACATGCACACTGAGTGCATGCATCGTCTTAGAGTCACAAATCAAGATGCTGTTATACCTAAAAGTGCATGACCAAACTTAAAAATGAGTGAACAAACTACACCAGGAGAAAAAAATACAGATCCTCACAGTCTACGTTGTTTGAGATGGTTTTGGCTTTAAAAGATAGATGTTGCTCAAAAGATGGCAATCTGCATACTATGTCAGAATTTGGTTACCATTAAATACATCTCATCAACAAATTTGTGAACTTACTACCTGTGAAGTAATTACCAAGCAGAATATGAAGATTACGACAAACTTTTGGAGATAACTACAAAAGACAGGCTTAAATCAGACCAGCAGAGAAACACACTCAGCAAACCTTAAAAGAACTATTTTGCTAAAAAGTATCTTGAAACAAGAAAGGCAGCAGATGGGAAGATGATAAAAATGTTGTCATGAAAGACATGGATCTTCAGAGAGATCGGTTCAAACAACTTTTGAATACTTCAGACCTGAGATACACGCTGCCAAAGTATCGTCTAATTGTTGTTATTGACAGAATTACAGAAAAATATTGAAATATTGTCAGGTATCATGCCAGGTATGTGTCTATTTACCATCTGGCAACCTGGCGTGAGCCTGACATCACTGCTGAATCCAGCAGAGCTGAGCTTTCGCACATGCGTGATTGGCGTTGCAGATGCCATCACAATCAGTCTTGCAGATTGGATTCAGCCATGAGCACCGTTTTAAAAGCGAGTTGTGCAGGTCATTCTTTGCCGGGTCATAGTGTACGTTTAATCTGTCAGCCCGGCGATTGTTTGATCTGCTGTGGCTCACGCAGCCAATATGGGGCGGTTTTAGACAGGGTTCTAGTAGATGCGTGGGTTCCATCTTTACACGCTAGGCACGTCCGAAGGCTGGTGCATATATCCCGTACTTATGCGTACAATCGAGGGTTGCGCTTACCAGTCTTTCTCTAGGCGCCAGAGAAGGTGAGGGACGATGGTACCACCCTTCCTTCGTAGAGGAAGGGTGGAGTATGGTCAGGAGACCGGAGGTAACTGACAGGGTTTAGCATTTGAGTGTAGGGACAGTTAGCTGTATCTCTGCACCACCCGGACTCCCTTGGCACCCCTGCGCTCCCCTGTGGTCATCCAGGCAGCGCCGGACCTAAAGGGTTCACTTGGGGATACCGCGGGTTCGCTGCTGCTGTAGGTGGGACATTGCTCAGGGCCTTTCCCTGCACTGCACCCTGCCGGACCTTGCCTGGGTCTCCCTTCGTCCCAGTGGTTGGCTGGTTCTGGACATCCGGCCGTAAAGATGCTTTCCATGTAGGCATGGTTGGCCGGACCGGTCCGCCGGCTGTAAAACCGGGTCCACTTCACCTTGGACGTGTCCTAAGCCGTCCCCACACATCCTAGCCTTGTCAGCCTTCGGGGGTTTGCCATTTTGGCATTTTTGGTTTTCGTTTTTAGGCTTTTATTTGTTACTTTGCTTCCGTTCCTTTTAGTTTACTTATTTACGTTAAATAAAACCTACCCTTATTCATGAAGTTGTCTGCGTATGGGTCCTCCTTTTACACCTCGCCCCCCCATATCATGACAGATATCTTTTCCAATATTGCACAGGTCACTGGCATCCAAAGTCCAGAGGGTGGTAAGTGCAGAGTCCCTGGCAGTGAAAGCCCCGTTAAAGCTCAGCTAAAGCCTGATGTTGTTACTGACACCATACATTCAGGTTGCTGTGCACCATACAGTTTCCATTCTCAATGTGTATTCACCAGATAACCATGTTGCACTGGAATGAGTGTCTGAGTCTCATTGCTACTGGGAATGGATACTAAATCTGGGGTCATGTGACACAAACCAGGGTTACTTACTGCCCCTGTTATGTAAGATGTAGGAAACTACCTTTTCAACAAGTCAGTTACATTTGTACTCCTCTAGAGCTGTTCTGGCCAAGTATGAGTTCTCTTATATGTACATGGTAACGTCTAACCACAGCAACTGCTTTGCCACAAAGCAGTTAACCAGGGGTCAGACATAACAACTGGCTCTCCTTGGTTGCAACATTTACAACCAATTTTCACCCTGCTAATGAATGTAAAGTCAGCAGGAGCACTGTTTCTCTGGAGCCTCATGGATTGGGTTCCCATGTCTACAAACAAGCCCAACGTAACCATGTTCATGCCAAGAGACGGCTGTTGTAAAGCACACTGCCGTTGGACTTAGGAACCCACCCAAAGCCATCTGAGTTGTACAATTTACATAACATTAAAACAAGGTAAATAAACATATTTATTAACTCTGCATTAAATTCTAATTTGAATATACAGAAATACAAAAGTAAACAGTTGATTTAAATTCCATATAATATTGTCTGTCTCCTAATATATATAGACTAGGAATTGTTGACCATTTAACAGCGGATTAACATCCCAGTGCTCTACATTAAAATTTGAAATGCTAGCCTAGTACTTAGCATAACATACATGATCAGCCATAAAACCAGTGACACGTTAAGTGAATAATATTGACAGTGTAATGCTCTAGCCAATGTTCTGTTTGGAAACCTTAGGTGCTGGCATTCTTGTGGATAAACTTTGAAACGTACCACTTACCTAAACACTGTAGCAGCCCAATTCCACCCCTTTATGGAAACAGTATTCCCTAATGACAGTGGTCTCTTTCAGCAGGATAATGCAACCCGCCCACTGCAAAAATGGTTAAGGAATGGTTTAAGGGAAATGATCAACGTGTTGATTTGGCCTCCATATGTCTCAAATCTTGATAAACAAGACGTTGCTAAAATATGTATTAACTGAATTTCTATCATTTGCTCATGTTATCTGTCCGATTTCACATTTGTGTTTCTCCCACATTTTTTGTGTCTGCAACAGAGTTTGTAGAATGAAAATCAAAGGTTATCTACAAAAGACCAAGGCTTTCAGTTAGTCTGCTGTTATATTATATCGTGAGCTGGGAAATGCTTTGCCTCTGTTTTTCTTCATGATAAGACAGTAACCTTAGAATTCAGTAACACGTTCAGTCATTATAGACAGACAGAGATGTGTGTGTGTGTGTGTGTGTGTGTGTGTGCTGATAGATTATTTCATGATGACTGCATTTTGTAGACATATGGGATTGTGCCTGACAAAATTAAAACAGACCACATGCCGTTTTTATTCTACTACTTTTCCATGGCATTTTTTTAGAATCTAAATTACTTGAGGTTTCCACATTTCTCAAACAGTTGCTGTTCATATTAGGATAATTTTCCCACAGTAAAAAATAGTTTTTCAGCATGGCGTCTTGTTCAATACCACTAGATAAAGTTTCCCAGACAACATCTTTGGTGTTCCTCAATGATTCATTGTAGGCTGAATTTGTTCTAACAGTTATGCAATGTCTCGAATTCTCCCATTGTAGCCTTTAGTTACTTAAAAATACTACAAAAATAGGAGAGCTGTTTGGTTCAGCACAATTTTCAATAATGCACACCCACATTCAGCTTCTTGAAATCCAGGTTAACAAAAGGAATTGCCTCAGTGCAGCTGCGTAGTAGAATATAAAGATGTTTTGAGTAATGAGAGGAACTTTGGGTTTAGGCCAATCCTTATGACAAGCTATTGCAACACATTTCTAAATTCTAAGAGGAATAAGAGTGGTTTGTGGTGGAGACAAAGTGTGGGAGGACTGGTAGATATTGTTGTAACTGCAAGAAAGATATTCTTGAATGTATGAGAAACGTATTACTCATTTTGAACATAAAGAATCCAGTGGAAGAAGAAATGGTGTGATTGTGTGTATGTGAGTTTAATGAATTTTCTGTGCAGCAGTAAATTAATCAGTCAAATTGCCAATATAAGCAAGCTTCAATCAAGCCATGCACACACACTTTCACCCTGTGGACTTTCCTAATCTGTTACATGGTTGTAGAAGCTCCAGTGCTGAGGCCAGCAGACAGAGCTTGACCGTGGGCTGAAGACTGGGGGATGGTGAGGGTCAAGGGCGCCTCTTTCTGTGTGTTGTTTTTGGCTGCCTCCATTTATTATCATCTGTCAGTCAGCCCTGGATGCTGTTACTATAGCTTTGTGGAGGTTCAGCCAATGATCCATGCCACCAGACCAAAAACAGTAATACAGGCAAAAGAAAGAGTGGGGACTGATCAATCAAAATGCTGAGTGAACACGAATTAGTGTTGGGTCCACAGCAGGAGGTAAAGGGTGTAAAAAGTGTGTCCCACTTCTGTATAGTTCATTTGACAGCAAGAGAAATAGGAGAGTGAAATAAACAAACACTTATGGATTGCAGGTTCTCACTCTAGAGAGACAGACAGTGGAGCCGAAAACTGGTGCTTTTTAAAGTAGACAGCAATCAATCAACAATCACAGTGGTGAGTGAGAAAGACTCTTTTAATCAGAGCTCAGACACTGAAATAGAAAACAGTGATTTACACTGAAGAGAGGAAATATACTTCTTACCCTGTATACAGATCCTATCTAATCACTACATCAACATTTATACATAGAGTCATCATACTAAGAAAGAAAATAATACACTATGATTAATATACAATTTGATTCCAAAAGCAAGAAACCACTTTCTCGAATTTAATATAGTGTATTTCCATTACAATTAGTGTAAGCAGCACAACAATTTAAGTGAATAGGTGAGTCTTTAAAAAAATAATTTCTGAATATATTAGTATTTAGCAGTGCATACAGTGGATACCTGTTCTGCTACTCCCTATCAGCCCAACCCACGGAAACTTAAAAACATATTGTTAAAGCACAATAAAATTAAATTTTGGATTTAAAAATACAGACCAAAAGCCCACAAATTCAACTGCTAATTATAAAAGTTGCATGTACAAAAGAGGGCAATGTTTCCCTATTTTTTCAAGCTTCATTTTCTTTGTAATGCATTCAAAAGAATAAATATATCCTACAAGGACAGCCGTTTATCAAAGTAGGTTAATTCTTTTCTGATGTTTATGGTATGCTAGGCCAGTCAAAACATTAAGTGAACACCTAACTCACCAGTCCACTCTGTTCCTTTGATCTATTACTTTGTAGATAGACTTGGCTGACATTGTTGCAAGTTTCTTTGCAAGCTGCCATTTGATGTTCTCTAGCCAAACTAGTATGGCCATAGATGGTGACGTTCATTTATGAATGACTAATATGTAGCATTTTCTTCATTATTCTGAGAAAGTATAAGACAACAATGGGCCAGCCCCCATAGTGAAAATCATAAATCAGATTCATTGTCCTTTTATTAATAGACTCACATTAAAATCCTTCAAACCCTTCAAAATATCATCAGAAGGGGGTCATAAACACATATAATGGTGCTTGTAAAAAATTTGTGAAACAACATTTCCATTGGATTAAGGTCAGGGCCCTGACTTGACCATCCCAAAACATTAACTTTATTCTTCTTTAACCGTTCTTTGGTAGAATGACTTGTGTGCTTCGGGTCGTTATCTTGCTGCATGACCCACCTTTTCTTGAGATTAAGTTCATGGACAGATGTCCTGATATTTTCCTTAGAAGTTACCCTGGGCTCCTTTGTGACCTCACCATCTATTACACGCCTTACCTTTGGACTGATCACAAAACCACCTCTATTAGTGTGACACTAACCCACAATGGATAGATCCCTCCAAGACTGCTGGGACACAAAAATTGATGGTATGGTGTGGTGTATATGGGGTACAAAGATAATGGGGCCATTCTTCATCAGTGGAAACCTCAGTGCCACTGGATATCTGAAATTACTACATGATGATGAGTTGAACTCTATGCACTGAAGATGGCACGTTCCCAGAGTTTTTTCAGCAAGATGGTGCACCACCACATTGTCAAGTCTACATTACTACATTAACAGTTTCCTGGAAAGTGAATTGGTCATCGTGGGCCAGTAGAATGGTCACCAAGGTCTCCTGATCTGACCCCCTTAGACTGTTATCTTTGGGGTCATCTGAAGACAATTGTCTATGCTGTGAAGATACGAGATGTGCAGCATTTTAAACAACGGATACTAGAAACCTGTGTTAGCATTTCTTCTGCGGTGTTGCTATCAGTGTGTCAAAAGTGGGAGAATAGGGTTGTATTGACAATCCAACACAATGGGCAGCACTTTGAACACATTTTATAAGTGGTTATAAACTTGTAAATAGCTCATGAAAGAATAAAGTTCAGTTAAAACCAAGCACACCCTTGTTTTTCTTGTGAAATTCTCAATAAGTTTAATGTGTTTCATGACCCTCTTCTCTTTGGAAATAATAGAGTTGGATTCAAAATGGCCGACTTCAAAATGGCCGGGAAGTTGATATCACCAACCATTCCCATTTTATTTAGGTGTATCCATATAAATGGCCCACCCTGGAGAAAAAGGGTTCACAAACCTTTAAGTACCACTGTAGACAAAAGTCATTCTAATGAGTAGTTCTGATTGGTTAGTTCCACTCTTAGTCAGACATCCATCCTTCAGCTGCCAAGAAAAGACAAAGTAGCATTTTGAATTGGATGATGTTTCTGCTTTTACTTCTTAGAATGGCCTGACTAAATGCCACTGGTATTTATTATGTTCGTAGTATGTAATGATGGTAATATGTAATATGTGCTTTCTAGCATGGCATGAATTTTTTGTTCAAAAATTTGATAATCCATGTTATCCCAGCATGATTTCACAATATTATAAAAAACATCTTGTGATGTTACTGATTTCTTGTTTTCGTCTGTCTTCCTACACCCTCTTAAAATCTTAATGGGATTTGTGACAGGTGACTGTGGAGGAAAGCCCATGACAGTCATTATTTATTGATCTTCTTAGGTTTTCAAGTAGTCGTTGCAAATATTTTCGGTGTGTTTTGGGACATTATCTTGCTGTAGTATAAATCCTTCACCACAAAGATTCAAACAAGCATTTTAATAGTGGGTTTAGATTTTTGGAAACTGCTTTAAAGAACTACTTAAAAGTTTAAAAACACCCATATTCTGTAAGAATCCATAGAGGGAATTTTAATGTTATCAAAAGACCCAGGAACTATGAATTGGCCAAGATAAACAAGTAGGTAAAAGCACAGTACAGCGTATGGTGACATTACTGTGCTGACAGTGGTCTGTCTGTTAAACAGTATGTAGTCAGTGTAGTTGTGCCTTACAGATCATGAAAACCCCAAATTCAGTGTCTCAGAAAATTTAAATATTACACAAGTTCAAGATCCAGTACACACAGACAAATGCTAGACATGAGCTACAAATGTCAGATTTTTTGTGTTTTGCCTTTGGGGTTTTCCTTTCATTTTCCTTAATTTTCGTACTTCACATTTAATAAAACCTACCTTTATTCATGAAGCTGTCTGCACATGGGTCCTCCTTTCCACCTTGCTCCCCACATCCTGACAGCTAATTTGGACCCAGTGGGCAGCTTCAGGTATGTGAGCGCATCTTCCACCTGTGCCCATTTTTTTGTCCCCCCAGCCATATCACATCTGGCTGTTCCACCTCACCTTTTTAAGGGACCTCAGGAGCTGCCCCTTGGGGGGGGGGGGGGATTCATGCCAGGACTGCTCTGATTAGCATGGACAGTGTGGTGTTGAGATGACATCACAGCTGAACCCAGCGAGGCATCCGCGTCCTGCCCTTGTTCCGCTGGGTTTTCTGAAGTCCACAGTACCACAGTTATCTTGCAGGAAATTTTAGACACTTCATGCTTCCTTCTGCTGATAAGCTTTATGTAGATGCTGATTTCATTTTCCAGCAGGACTTGGTATCGGCTCTCACTGCCAAAGGTACCAAAAGCTGGTTTAGTGACCATGGTGTTACTGGGCTTGATTGGTCAGCAAACTCACCTGATCTGAATCCCATAGAGAATCTATGGACTTGATAAGAGGAAGATGAGAGACACCAGAACCAACAATACAGTTGAGCTGAAGGCTGCTATCAAAGTAACCTGGGCTTCCATTAGACCTGAGCAGAACCACAGGCTGATCGGCTCCATGACACGGAGCATTGATGCGGTAATTCATACAAAGGAGGAAAAACCAAGTACTGAATGAATAGAAATGAAAACAATTTCGGAATCATGATATTTTTGTTTAAATTATCCCTTCTGAGACACTGAATTTTTGGTTTTCGTTATCTTTAAGCCACCATCATCAACATTTCAAGAAATAAAGGCTTGAAATGTTTCAGGCTTCAAATGGGTTTCACTTTCTGAAATGAGGGACAAAAATATTTAACATTTTAATGATATTAATTTTTAGATGTATCTTTATTTAGTAGGTGTGCCTGGTAAAACAGGACTTGAGATGAATGTACATATCAAATTGGAAACTTTGTGTTACCCTAAGTTGGAGCGCTTGCCAGCATAAACACACGTGACCGTGTATACTTCTATGCATTTTCCACTTAATAGTCCTGATGCTGTCCAGATGGTCCACTTCTACTCACCAGCTGAGCATCTGTGTAAAGAGAAAAGTGAGCTATCGTGGAGTGCCACATGTGGGCTGGAGCTCAGGCGGTCTGTCTGTGGGAAATCTGGGTCTGTGGTTTGGCCAGATTGTACTCTGGTCTCTGGGGATGCTCAGAACAAAGTGTAAATTCCTTGTTTATTGTTTGTGAGCCAGTTGGTAATGTGTTTATGTGAATGGTGAGGATAAAATCATGGATGTTCATCTTATCCTCTATAAAGATGATGTCACCCAGGATGTGTGAAAGCTTGAGCTTTGTGTGCTTGGCAAGTCTTTTAAGTCTCATGTTATTGTCTTTCTTTTCTTCCCTCTCGCTCTTTCTTTTTATATTTTTGTCAGTCAATAAAGAATCGATTAATGTCATTGTAACATGATATAGTACACACTGATACACACTGAATAATACCAGAATGCACATAGTAGTTTTAGTAGTCAAAAGTGTGAGAAATTATAACTTACATACAGATGTGCAGTACTTTAGGACTTAAATTAACTAACAATAATAAAATAATACAAACAATCTATATGATTAATAATATGCTACTTATATAATCTAATATAATTTATATTTAAATTACATTCAATTTAATGGAACTTAATATTTATAAAGGATCTGGTTCTGAACAGAGTATTTAATTGTGTGTTATGAACTTATTATATAGATTTTGATGGTAACAACAAATTACAAGGGGAAATTCAATCTTTTTAACAAGAATGAAAGAGAAATAAAGGGACTTGAAACTTCAGTTTTGAGACTTTAGGAATAAGTCTGTTGTGTTGTGGTACCTTGAGATACGAGTTTAATTCATTCTGTAACCGAGCTTGTAAATCAGTCAACTCGTATATCAAACAAATTTCTCCCATTTAAAATAACTGAAATAGATTTAATCCATTCCATCCCTGTGAAACATCAATAAACCATCCTAAATTATGAAACACATGTTTTTAATTAAGAAACACACATGTATCATTTAACAATCCATAACAAAATATATTACGGTAAATAATGGAGACAAACGAGTTCAGCTAACGGAAGTGAAAGGAGGAGGAGGAGGGATGCAAACACTGTAGAGACGTAAACTAAAAC
>JAVSBU010021038.1:0-23019 GCA_033118015.1 Loricariichthys derbyi
ATATATATATATACGTCACCAACCATGAATTCCACAATAGGCTCCAGAGTACCTGCGACCCTGTCGAGGGGTCAAATGTGGAGACAATACATGAAAGATCTCCACTAGCAGTGTAGCCCTCCTCGAGTCATTACATAACTTCTGTTAATCCCTATTAACTTAACAGTCCCACCGTAGCTGGAGAACTGTGTTTTATCCTTTATTTATCATTCCGTTTTACTGCCACTGATCCAGGTCAGGGTTCCAGAGAATGGTCTGGATCCTAACCTGGAATTTACAGGCACATTTACACCCTAGACAGGGCACCTCTCTATCATAGGGTACTGTAAACCATTTCAAGCCCAACCCAGGATTTGATTCCAGGCCCTCAGGAACTGCGAGATGTCCAGGAGCTCTAACTACTAAAAAAACTGCTGTTTTTATTACATTACTTTTGAACTATACATAACTTTATAATGAGATCGAATCCAGAGCAGTCCCCTGTATCACACTATGGCTGGTCTATGGCATGTACATGATTGAGTTGAACCCTGTGGTGTTCCATGCAGCTTCAGTCACTGCAGAACCAGCTCGAGTTTCAGGAGCAGTCCATGGTGGAGAAGTCCCTGGTCAGCAGGCAGGAGGCAAAGATCCGTGAACTGGAGACCAAGCTGGAGTATGAGCGCACCCAGATCAAACGGCTTGAGGTGAGAGAGCGAGAGACGATTGGAAGGGCAGGGTGTTGAGTGGAAATTCTACAAATCAGCATATTTGCAGGAGCAAAGTTTTTCAACAGCATGTTGATAAAGCCTGTAGTGTATTGATTGTAGTAGGGAAGAATCCAAGTTTGAATGGAGTTGAAAAAAGTTCAGCATAAGCAGATGATTTCAGTGAAGCAAGCGTTTTCCTTTGCATACCAGACCGGTCTATAAGTTTTTAATAAACATCTTAGAATTTGAGCTCTGTGACCTTCTCGATGTGCAGACACTGGCGGCACGACTAAAGGAGAACCTGGAGAAGATGACAGAGGAAAAGGACCACCGGGCTGCCACTGAGAACCGTGAGAAGGAGCAGAATAAGCGCCTGCAACGGCAAATCCGTGACACCAAGGAAGAGTTGACAGAGCTGGCCAAGAAGGAGGCTGAGGCCAGCCGCAAGAAACATGAATTGGTAAGAAGTCGTACACAAGCATTCGCTTTCCTATGGGCTTCCTCCTTTTGGGTTTGAATGTAGGTGGGCTTAACTGACTCTGTCGATTGAGGAAGAGTTTCCTGTTCCACCAGGAAATGGATATTGAGAGCCTGGAAGCAGCTAACCAGAGCCTCCAAGCGGACCTCAAACTGGCCTTTAAGAGGATTGGCGATCTTCAGGCAGCGATCGAGGACGAGATGGAGACAGATGATAACGATGATCTTATCAACAGGTACGTACCCACATTGGATGTCAGGTGTTTGTGGTTTGCATTATAGCTGTGCTAAATTTCTCCCAGTTTGAAAGCTCTGGTTAGCACTGGTGTAACGTTGTCTCAGGAGTTTGAGTTGCTATCAGGCTACAGGGGCTTTGCACAGAGTAACAGGATCACACTCAGTTTATTTGTTGCCCCCAAGCCAACCCAAGGCCAACCCAAGAGCCACAAGCCAACCCCCCGGGAGCCCCCCTGCCTCACCCGTCCCCCGGCACAGCCGCATAATGCACCCCCCCACCACCAACAGCCGGCCCCACGCCAGCCCCCAGCGCCACCCGCTGGAACCAGATGCCAGAAACAGCCAGAGACACGCGGCAGCAGACCGCGCCAACACCCGCAACCACGCTGAGGATGCAAAACACACAGCACCCGTGCCAGGAGGCACACCCCAGCCCCCACAAGCAGAGACGGCGCAGTGCCGACGCGAGGGTGGCCCGAGTCCCAGACACCCCCCTGAACCCAGCCCGGCCGGCCACCCAGGCGCCCCAACAGCTGCTAACGCCCACCCCGCCACCCATCCACTACCCTTTTTTAAATGCCCGAAAGGGCAGAGCCAACCAGCCGACCGTGCAGCAGCACCCCCGCACCACCCCACCCGCGCACCGCGCAATGACCTGCCCAGCCCCCTGTTGGCTTGGGGGCAGTAACAAATCCTAAAGAATCACTGTTTAAATACACAACCCACATTATTGCATTTGTTCCTTCTACAAAACTAGCTTCTCTACAACCAAGTCCTGGAGTGTTATTTCCTAGAGTGCTACTTTGTATAGAGTGTAAAGTCTTTGTACCCCATTGAAATTGTCACGTTTTTGACTTATAGCATTCAGTTAATGAGAAAGAAATGGGAGAAGTTCTGTGTAATAATTCAAGTTTAATAATTCAAAGAAAAGACCCTTTCCACCAAATAATTCTAGGGACTAATTAGGGGGGAACACCCCCCCCCCAAATGGCAAACATCACCCCAGAACCTATTCCATGTCTTTTTTTAAAAAGTACATTTAAAGTGCTATTTCCCAGAGTACTATATTATTTAGGACTTTTTTGCTGTATAACGCCTACATAAAGTCTTCATACTCCATTGAAATAATCACGTTTATTGTCTTACAGCATTAAATTAAGTTTAAAGTTAAAAAATCTACCAGGTTTACACACTTTGACTGGGGGATATTTCGATCCCGACCCCAGGCTCTATGTGGACTTTGCATGTTCTCCTTGTGTCTGTGTGGGTTTTTTCCTGGTTTCTTCCCACATTCCAAAAACCATGTGTATTAGGTTAATTGGTGTTTCCAAAGTGTCCTTACTGTGTGCGTGGACGTGCCCTAAAATGGATTGGCGCCCCATCTATGGTTGTTCCTGCCTTACAGGCCACAACCCTGAGTAGGATTAAACGGATAAGACAACGAATAAATAAATATTATCAGGATATTTCTCATTGTGTTTCTCCCTTTAAAAGTATTTTAAGTAGTACTATTGCTTTTTAAGGATTTTATTTTTAGGACTAGTTTCTTTATGGGTATTTTGTGTATTTCCATTTGGGCTCTGTCCTCTAAGGCTATTATTTAGTAAATCAGTAGTTCCCAAACATTTTCTGCAGATCCCTTTTGCAGATAAGAATATTTTGATCCCTTAAACTCCAACACACAGATATTTTCACTTTTTAAATGTTGTAATTTAGACACAACTGTAAGTGTGAGATTTTTTGGTGCAAAACGTACCACATTAATTTCCTTTACCTGCAACTTCCACATAAGGATCCACTGCATTAGCTTATTATTTTTAGGGTAATTTACCATATTCCTTTTTCTATAGACCTATTATCAATAGAACTGTTTCATATAAATCAATGAAACCTTAATCCATAACGTTATGTCCTATAGAGCTATATCCTACAATACTATTCCTCTATTGCTCTTATGAGTCTTCTTTTCCTTTCCATCTGCGTGTGAGACAGTTTGCAAGACATGGTGACGAAATATCAAAAACGGAAGAACAAAAAGTGAGAGCCTGAAATCTTCTTGAAATTTTCCCGTGTTGTTCGTTAGATCACTGATGTGTGTGTGTGAGCCGCATGATACTAATGACGTCTTCATACCACCATCATGCATCCATCATAGATTTAGGAGCTCACCAGCACATGTGTGTGTGTTTATTCAGTGTGTTTGCTTCCCATTGCATATAACAGTCGTTCAGTTAAAATAACAGGTCGCCTCTTGATGGAAAGGTCAGTTTGTGTTGTGCTCGTCCAACAGGCCCAGCCCACACATCACTTTATCTGAGCACCATGAGCATAAAATCAGCAGAAATGGAGAAATTGACTTCCAGTCGGATTAATCAAAATGTCAAAATGTGAAGGCTGCATGGACTGCCTTTTGAACCCGATTTGTAGATAAATCATCAGGGACCTGAGAAATGTGACATTTAATATCACAAGCCATCCTCGAGTTTTGTCCCAGTGTATAGTGTTATTACAGCATGGGTGTTAAGAAAAAAAAAAGAAAGAAAGAAAGAAGAAAACAGCTCGTATGTAGAGGTGAGAAATTAAACCAGACTGAATCCTTATAGCAGAAAAGAATGGACAAAGAAGGAAGCTTTTAGATATGGGATATAAGATATACCCTTATGTTAAATAATATTTATCTTTAGGGCTCTATAGGGTTTTTATTTAGGGCTTTTACCTATAAAGCTATTTCCTACAAATTTATTTATTTATTTCTATCACTCTTTTGTGTAGGTATATTTTTAAGTCATTTCCAGTGGGACTATTTTCCATATTTTATATCATTCATATTGTTTCCTATAGATATACTTTGCATAAGTTGGATCATAAAGGGTTTATTCCTATAAGGCTTTTTACCTTAGCACTATTTCCAATAAAGGTACGTCACTGTCTGTTCACTTTAACGTCCAAGGTCTTAAGAATTATAACAGGAAATAAAAATCTGTCTCTCCTACATCTAAATCACGTCTGGATGACAAAAATTAGTAAGAGCGAAGACTGCTGACAGAAGAGACAAGTACAGCACAAGTACAGGTTCAAAGTCTCTAAATGTCTCAAAATGGTCTGGTAAGAACTAGATGTTAAGTAGGATGGCTGAAGTCTAAATAAAATCTGAACATAACCTCTGATAGAACCTCATAGACTGATCAGGTATGCAAGGCAAAACCCTCATGTCATTGCCAAAGACCTGCAGGAAAAACTGTCAGAAATTTATCTTACTTCACATATAATGAACTCTTGGGCTGTGTTTGTTATTCACAGTATTCTGTTGATATGAAAACTCCTGTAGGATGTTTACAGTGTAGGATTAAATTTCAGTCATTAACTTGTGACGTTATGAGCCAGTAATGCATGTTTGGGCTGTGCTTTGATTAATGTTGTGCACGACTGAGGGTAATGCAGTGTGGGAGTTTGGGTGTGCATGGCTGAGCAGTACAAACACTAATGGGGGTGAGGGGTACATACAGGGCCTTTAATGATAAATGTAATTGGCAGGAACAAAAATATTTAACCAGTAGCACCACGTTGTCGCAACTGATTAATATCCGGGATTGAACAGGCCACGTGTTTGGTGTGGATACTGAGGAGCTCGGAGTTGGAGCAAATTACATGCACTTTACTAAGCTGCCATTTTCTGACCAAAAGCAGGTAAACACAGAAAGACAAAGCAAAGCCTTGAGTGCATGGTCCTTCACCAAATGTCAAGAGCCCTGTTGTGCAAACACCGTAATTAGTCGGTGCAAAAGGACATCTTATGAAGTGCTTGATTCATTTAATGCATTTTACAAGGTATGTTTCTTTAGGATGGCATGAGAAATGGTATTCTTGAGTAAATCTCACGCTGCTTGTTATACAGGCATCTATCCGCTGATATTACAAACTACTTGTCACAATGTGGAGGGCAAGGTGTAAAAAGAAGGACCCAAACACAGACAGCTTCATGAATAAGGGTAGGCTTTATTCAACGTAAAATAAGGCGGCTAAGGAAAACAGAAGCAAAACAACATAAAGCCCAAAAACAAAAACAAAAATGGCTGACCCCTAAAGGCCAACGGGACTAGGGCACGTGGCAACAACTAGGACACATCGAAGGTGAAGTGGACCCAATTTTATGGCCGTTGGACCTGTCCAGCCAACCACACCTATGTGGAACCGTTTTTACGGCTAACCACTAGAACCAAAGGGTAGAACCAAGTGAGATCTGGCAGGGTGAAGTGCAGGGACAAGCCCCAGGCAATGATCCACCTACGGCAGCAGCTAACCTGTAGTATCCCCGGGGACCGCAGGGGGTGCGAGGGGGTCCCGGCACTGCAGAGTGCAGCTAACTGTCCCTACTTGCACTCTAAGCCCTCAAATGACCTCGACCCTCCTGGTGCCTACTCCACCCTCCTTCTTCAAAGGAAGGGTGGTATCTTCATCCCTCACCTTCTCTAGTGCCAAGAGCTAGACTGGTGTGTACACCCACTTGTGCAAACTGCAACTGTGCACCTATTTGCGGGATATATGCACCAGCTTGGGACGTGCCTAGCGTGTAGAGGTGGAAGCCAAGCATCAACTCAAAACCCCATCAAAAAACGCCCCACACCGGCTGTGCTACTAAAGTGGTACTTTGGGAAATGATAGGAGGGATTTAAATGGTCTTCCCAGTACCCCGACTTTAACTGGATGACCAGCAAGAAATTCCGTACTAGAAGCACTTACCATAAACAGCTGTTATTTGCTGTTCTACATCAGCAAAAATGTCATTTGACCCTGGTTGCCATATCAGTGCCACAGTTCAACCTGAGAGAGCTTGGAGCTCGGCAGCAGCCTATTAACTTCAGGTGCCAGCTAAGAATGAGGCCGTAGAGTCTGTACTTTCATAGCAAATGGAGATAAATGGAAAATGCACCAATGTTTATAGCATGCCAGCCAATACCCCAATGGTGCATAAAAAAGAACAGATTGTGATAACTTCTAGATGATTCTCTCTCTGCAATGCCTTTCCTGCCAGTTATCGACTGGGCTGAGGTTCATGGCACCATCCGAGCCCGGGTAACAATCATTAGAGAGAGTCAGGCGACCATTAACACGAGCATTAACATAGTTAATTGTGCCTTCAAGGGGCAATTTGCATTCTGTTCATAGGCCAGCCTTGTTTTGCTCGACAGCCCACATCTCAACTTATTACACATTTAAAAGATGGAGGGCAAAATATGCAGGTGCTTTTATATTTATAGCCAGGACTATTTTAATCTTCTTAATCTACGAGCTGCTTTGGATATTTTAACATATTCATAGTCCCATACAGTGGATTTTTTCTTTTATGCAAATGTTTGTGCTGATCGAACAAAGGCGGCTCTTCATGCTGAAGTCTGTTGTTAGATTCACTTGTTCTCTGCAAGAAAAAGCTGATTTGGCAGGCTTCCCTCTTTCCTCTGGCACCACTTAAAACATGTTTTTGTATCATTATGGTCTTTATAGTCTGCTGACACTCATTAGTCCTCTCATCCAAGCTTTCTACCAGTCAGTAAGATATAGTTTGATGGACGATCCCATTTCGCTTTGGTATTTCTATGGACAGTTACAGTTCTTGCTCTGAACAAAGGAATGTGGACGATGGAAATAAAGAAATGTTGAAAATAATAAATTTTCACTCAGTGGGTACAGTACAGTCAATATAATCATATATCAGTGTTCACTCAATACACAATACCGCGTTCACGACCCAATTTTCTTACCATTTAGTATATCTGAAGTGTGAAGAGTGCAAAATGATGAACAATGTCATGAATAAGTATATAAACAAACAGCAAATTCCTTTAGTCTGCTGCAATTAAAAGAAACGACTAAAAACAGAGGTTTCATATTGTAAATAAAATGTTCTATTGCAGCTTCACCTTATATTAAATAACCAATTAAAAACATTGCTTATGAGCAAAAATAACACTTCAAACCTAATTCAAAATAATTTAAACAAAAATGTAATTTAATCTGCTGCAATTCAAAAGACATTAGGAGTTTAAAATTCATGATTTAACTATTTAAAGGACTAAGTGCTATCATAAATTAGTGAGAAATAGATGTAAATCTCAAAGCCGTCTTCACCCTGACGTGTTTCCAACTGCAGAACGGAAAATACGCACATGGGTGCACAATACGATTGCACCCTCTGGTGTTTAAAAAAGCAATTACATCAGATGGCGTAATAAACAGAACGTGTGTGACATCACATGTATTTTTGCATTGCAATGCATTTTACACCCCTAATAGTAATTAGTAAAAACAAAAACATGACCATGACTTTGGGCTCGGTGCACCACATATGGTTCATGGAACCAACGTTGTATATTATGTATTGATGATAAACAGAGCACACCGTAAAGGGCATCACCCCAATTTTTTATTGCGGTTTCAAAATATACAGCCTTCGCTCAGCCAATCAGGGCAGGGCTACAACACAGTAAGCAGGACAGGTGATTTTTTTATTTTATTAAAGAGCTCGTTTGGTTTATCTGCAGAATAGCAGACCAGGTGCTGGAGAGAGGTAATAACCCGTGATGGCTGCTCTGCATTCACACTTGATGAACATGAAGCTTTAATTGAGCATAGTGCTGCATTCTCAGCCTTATCAGGTGCTGACTCGAGCATTGTTACTGCCAGTCTGAGAGCCATGGCAGAACTACACACTGCACCTCCACCAGGCGAGTCACCCTCTCATTGTGACGCTCTGTCTATGGACCATCGAAGGGGTGATCACCTCACAGATTTCCTGTTCGCTATCAGCTGACTCGACTGTGTTTGCATGTTTGTTTTTGTTAGATGTAACCATCCTAACATTTCATCACACTCGCATAACAACAACCAGGTGTTGGCGTTAGAGTTTCTCTCGTTAGTGTTGCCACTAAGTGCTTCTTGTTATCTTGAGCAGCGGTGATGACTCAGATGTGGACTCAGAGCTCGAGGACCGCGTGGACGGGGTGAAGTCATGGATCTCAAAGAATAAGGGTTCCACCAAGACTCTGTCAGATGAGGGAAGCCAGAAGCCCCCCAGGTGAGTAAGGAGCACCTCCCACTTTTTTGTGAAAGCACCTAACCTTAAACTCCTGCTACTTTCCTTCGTGGCACCGTCTTACAGGATTCAGTGTCTCATCAGGAGCTTGGAAGTCTGTTTTGATGTTGGAGACCCCCTTTATTTCATTACCCCAGTTTAGTTTGTTGCTTCGTTGTTCCGACGTTTGTTGGCCAATAATGACTAGGGGCCACAGTTAGGAACTCTAAAAAGTTCACCTGTATAGGAGCTCTGCAGAGGGGCAGAAATTCCAGGGGGGGACCCTTCATGGGAGAGTTTTCTCACTAAACCCCTAATATAATAATTGTAAACATAACTATATTATTGATATTATACATAGTAATATACATAGAAATAATTTGTACTAATTATAGAAGGATTGCTTTCCCCCCACATATGCCTCACTATGGTTCAGTCCACTTGTCACCTGAACCCACACACATTTTATTTTATACTGTTACAAGTGATAAATTGTAAAATATTGTACCTATTTAAGTTGCCTTTCATTTGATGGCATAATTGTCCATAGATTTTTCTACAAGACGACTGCAGTAAGTAAATATTTCTGGTTTAATTTAGTTTGATTAGTCATTTAAGTATTTCTTCTGCTTTCAATATTGTTACTTAATGCTCTAAATATGCCCTTGAAAATCTAATATACCAGATTTTAAATAGATTATACCAGTCTTTTACAAAGCCTGGCCAAAAAAAGCTCTCACACTAATAATTCATTGGCATCTTTTCCACAAGCTCTTGCAATGTCACAACATTTATTTCTGTCCAGAACTGCATTATTTTTTCTCCAATATCTTATATTGATGATGGAAATTTGGACCCACTGACTTCTCCATCACATCCCAAAGATTCTAAATGATGTTCAGGTCTGGACTCTGTGGTGGCCAATCCATGTGTGAAAATGAAGTCTCATACTCCCTGAACCACTCTCTCTCAATTTGAGCCTGATGAATCCTGACATTGGATCATCTTGGAATATGGCCGTGCCATCAGGGAATAAAAATCCATTAATGGAATAACCTGGTGGTTCAGTATATTCAGGTAGCAGCTGATCTCATTCTTTGGGCTCATAATGTTACTGAACCGAGACCTGAACTAGAACTGCAGCAGGAACCCCAGATCATAGCTCCGCCCCCACAGGTAGGGACCTTTTATTGGGACAGGCAGTGTATTTAATGACTACATTGCAAATCTGAAACCATCTTCATGAGGCTTCTTTATTAAGATTCTGATAGATGAGATCACACCCTACTCATTGTACTCAAAGTACGCCCATATATAGGGTACCGTCTACAGGTCATTTTTGCTTTTACAGCAAACTGTAGCCCTGTATGCACACTTTTGTTAGCACCATAGCTTTTTATTACCTCCCAAAACACTGAAATGAACTTTAAGCCTAATAAAATGGCCAGTGAGTGTTCAAACAATGCAGGTGTACATGATGGACTGCCAAGCCAGTTTGTACTTAAATATGATATCTACTTACATTTTTAATTTCTCACCATTACATTGATGTCAGTCTTTTTCTGTCCTTTTACCAAAGCCTGAAATACCCGAATGCAGCAAATGCTGATGTCAAAGACTTAAAAGAAGGTAAAGAAGGGCAGGAAGTGAAAGAAGGGTCAAAAGATGGCAAAGAGTCTGAGCAGAGTAGGCCAGTGTCTGTGATGAGCTCACTTAGCTACAGGAAACGCTCTAACCTCAAGGACACCATAGGAGGCTCTGGAGACGATAGCGCTCTCTTCAGTGCCCTCAAGGAAAAGCCAGATACTCCGGACCATTCGTCATTCCGCAAAGCCAAGCACAAGTCAAGCGACAGAATTGGTGATGAGCTGGATGATCGGGGCTCTGTTATTTCTCAGGCTTACTCAGAGGCCACCAGCAGAGCCAGGAAAGGTTTGGAACGACGCTGGACAAAGAGTAGCCCGGAATTTGACAAGGAGTCCACCTTGTCCTCGGTGGCACCCAGCAGAACGTCCATATGCCGTAGACAAGACGAAGATGGTGATGTTAAATCGACACTAAGTGGCTACGGCATGCGGCGGACCGCATCATGGATGGACGATGGCCGAAGTGATTGTGGGTCTTCGGTCAGTCCCGGTTTGAGCCGCCGCTCTGGAGGCTGCAGTCCTGGAAGTGTGAGTGTTAGCTCCCGGACCTCGCTGGCCCGCAGCTGCCGACTCAGCGAGTTTAATGTTAACTTGGCAGACGATGATGATGCTAGGAGCGTGGCCTTGAGCGAGGGTGGCCTCTCAGCCTATAGCCCTCGCTCTCTTAGGCGTAGCCTTTCTAGTCCCACGAAGAGCTGCACTGCTGAGGGTGAAACTCAGGAAAATGCAGATGTCAAACCAGTTGGTCATCGCAATTATCTGGACCCCGAGCTGGAAAAAGCCATTAATGAAGTTCTCAGCTTTAAGCCGATTACGTTCAAGCGGCGCAGTCTAGAAGACTCTGAAGAAGATGAGAAGGAAGAACCAGGGCAAGGGGAAGAAGACAGGAAGAGCACTCGTAGCACAAGGAGCTCTCTACAGGAGGACAACGATCTTGGTAAAGGCCGCCGATCATCGAGCCTCCAACGCTCAGCATCTGGATCTGCGTTGGACTATGGTCGACCCTCCAGCAGCTTAAGCTCTCGCAGCAGTCGCAAAGGTAAGAAGAAGAAGAAGAAGAAGAAGGACAGAGATTCTGAAAGTTCTTCAGAAGAGGAACGCAGGAAGCGCTCAAAGAAAAAAGGTAAAAAAGGGTCCAGAAAGAAGGAAAGTGAGTCAGAATCCACGTCGTCTGAATCAGAATCATCCGGTTCAAGCTCCAGCTCTGGTTCCACCATGTCCTATCGGAGTTCAAGCAGCGTCAAAAAGGGACCAGGCAGAGGCAAGCGGGGATCTGATGAGGAAAGGGGATCAGGTGACGCAGATGAGAGACCGCTCAGCAGGAAAGAGGAGAAGAAGAGGAAGAAGAAGATGGATAACACGATGATGAAGTATCTCTACAGGCCAGATAGTGACTAAGGAGGGCAGCAGGTGACTGGAAGAGTGGCATGGCATCATACTAACACGTTATCCAGTGACGTGATGTCTAGTGACAGATAATTATTTATGCTAATGTGTAGTCCTAACATTGACCGCATGCGTGTAGAGTCCTCGGCTCCCCTGTTACACTTAATTCTTGAACTCTGAGAGTAAATTCAAACGAATGACCCTTGTTCCCCTCGGTTGCATTGTGCAGAAGTGCATAGCTTCCTTTACAGATTGTTTTCCATCTCCTCAAATGGGCTCGGGTTATCGTCTAATTATTTGGTGCTTCTTCAGAGAGCAGTTTATTCAGAGCGCTCTGTGGGCGTAAATCCACACACTAATTCGTACTGAAAGGCCGGCATGATAAATGACTCAACTGCGACGAAGCAACACCAGTGCCTGAGAAGTTAATTTACCACGACCTGCGGGCCAGACGTGTTGTTTTCCTTTAGTAAAATAGCACCAGATGTATTTGTCCGTATTATATATTGTTTAAACTTTGAGATTACTTTCAGGAGTGGAGCGTGAGTGCAAGGGTGAGAAACAGTTTGGATTTTATGGGAGCCATAATAAGGAATGGCGAAGAATAACAACTTGTGAACAACCGTAGCCCCTTTTTGTATTCGAAACAAAATGACTTCAGCCATATGATACAGCAGATTTGAGTTTAAAACTATGCCCAAATATAGGAGTATGTGATATGTATTGTTATAGAGACATTATCGAGTACATCACTCAGTCTGCAAAAAACACACATTAAGAGTTCACCTGTTCACATTTCAAGAACCAGCATTGCAAGGAAGGAAGTTGCTGAATTTGTTGGTGTATTGAAGCGTACGGTTGTCAGGCATCGTCCCAGGCGTGGGTTTATCCACTATCTGGCAACCTGGCGTGGTGTCTGAGTACGGCTGTGCGCATTGTTTTAAAAGCAAGTCGGGCAATCAATCCGGTCCAGGTCATTAGCTCTGCCTCTAGACGGTAAGCTTGTTTTTTCCATCTCTCGGCCCAGCGATCAGTTTGATCTGCCGTGGCTCGCGCTGCCGTTATGGGGCTTGGTTGGCGGGGTTATTTGATACGTGGGCTTCTATTTACCTGCTAGGCACGTCCCACGGCTGGAGCATATATACACCGCACAAGGTGCAGAAATGGGGATTGCGCTCGCGGGTGCCGGGGGTGTCTGGGCAGTGCAGAGATGCAGTTAACTGCCCCTACACTGACAATCTAAGCCCTGCCGAATACCTCTGAGCTCCAGCTCATACACCACCTACCCTCTACTAAGGGCAGGAGGATACTTTCGTCCCTCACCTTTCTCTGGTGCCATACAAGCACAGCTGGAGCGTGCACCCGCGAGCGCATTCCCCATTTCTGTGCAATGTGTGGTATATATGCTCCAGCCGTGGGACGTGCCTAGCAGGTAAATAGAAGCCCACGTATCAAATAGCCCCGTCAACCAAGCCCCATAACGGCAGCGCGAGCTGCAGCAGATCAAATCGATCGGCGGGCCAAGAGATGGAAAAAAACAAGCTTACCGTCTAGAGGCAGAGCTAATGACCCGGACCGGATTGATCGCCCGACTCACTTATAAAACAAGGTGCACAGCTGTACTCAGACGCCACGCCACGTTGCCAGATAGTGGATAAACCCACACCTGGCGAGACGCCTGACAACAATTGTAAGGCTCTACCAGCAGTGGCAAAAATTCTGACTGAAAGACCTACAAGATACAAACTACTATCCAGATATAATTTTTAATAACCGAAATATCTCACTTGCATGTTCCAGCCAGACCAGGATTAACTGTATAAAAACTAATCTCCTGCCAACTAACCAACCCTGGTCACTTTTGCTACCGATGTTTCCATTTCACCAAGACTAACATGTCTGGTTCTGTTTCCTTCCTCCAGCCCTCTACCATACAAGAGGCACCTGCACTGGATGGGAGAAGAGGTCATTGAGGAGGACAAAGATCTCCAGCAGAGCCTCGTTGCTGATGGCAATAGTGCAATGTTTTCAGAGACCACAGCGTAGCTCAGAACCGCTGCCTGTATGGACACACACACTGTATTCTATAGGACAGGATCACGTCCAGCCTCTCGGCCACTGGCTTGGCTGCTCTGCACGTGGATTTCTATTATTTAATCACAAAAGGTTACGATAACCTCTTAAAACTGTGTGAAGGAAGTGTGTGGTGAAACCACTGGCTCCCGCTTAAGCAACGCTTGTTCAATTAATGTTGATTTCTCGCAATCGTATTTGTTTTGTTAACAGCAGTACCGTCTGTGGCCGTCACCCGACTCACGCCATAGTAACGAGATATTTTCATCAAACAGCGTAAAGCTCATTTCAAACACGTCATGGACGAGGCTTTCATTTTGACATTATTTTAACAGCCTGTTGTTTGAGTAAGCTGATGAGGGACTCATCACGCCGTTTGTCACAGAAAATCTGGTCTGTCAATATGTCAGCCGTACCGTCAGTGGTGGCCACCGAGAGTGAAGTACTGATAATTAAAGTTGGGTATTTAGCAGCACGTTGAAGTGTTGGTTTGTTCAGTACAGCTTGGGCTCAGTTCCTTAGAAAAATAAGGTTTTAACTTTATTATAGCAGCCAGTTTACTTAAGTTCTAAGTTGGTTAATGTGAGCCGTCGCCAGTCCAGTTAGAACTCACTTTAAGCCTTGAAACATCGTTTGTCTATAGGAAATCGCTCTATATTATCATTGTATCTTCTTTGGCCTTTACACACATTTTAAAGAGATTAGGCTGCTGTTTGGAGGTTGCTGTGAATTTTGCCTTGAGTCTTTCGCCTCAGTCGTGCTTTATTCTGACGTGACAACACAGTGCGCAGTTGTGTATCGCCGTTTGCTTTTTTTAAAGGGTTTAAAGGGTTTCCAGTCAAGGGATTTCTTCCATAAACTATGCAAACAAACCCTGCCTTAGGTGCTACGTGACATAGCTGTGATATGTTCTTGTTACATGACTGAAGAAATATTTTCTGGGATCGCCTCTTGCAGGCCCAGCCAGTCATGTTTTTGTATGCAGCATGACTGACGGGCATCTAGACGGCAGGTGTGTGACTCCCAAGTGCCACAAAGGAGCTTAAGTCACATTAGATGTTAAGATTAGTTTGATGGTAACCATAACCTTTTACGATAACGGCTAACTCGATATATGTACAGTTTTATGAAAAAGTTTGGTTGCCTCTGGCTAAGTTAGGCATTTTCTCTGAAGGGGTCTGAATCACGTGACCATAGAACTACCCCACTAACCTAAGAAGCATCACAACCACCTCTGATGACGTGGAACAAACACACAAACACATACATTATTCAATGCAGAACATTTGGATTTTCCTTGTTTATCCTTGTCAGGGTTGTGAAGGGGTGGAGCCTTACTCGAAATTTGAGTACTAGCATGGGTACACTAGAATGGGGTACCAGTCCATCACAGAATTCCGTAAGCCACGTTGCAAGCATTACCTGGGTTACCCAGTTGCAGTTACCAGCAGATGGCTCACAACTGCTGAATCGCCATTTATACATATTCAGGATGCTTAAATTCAAATATTCATTTACATGATATTGGCATTTAATGTCCATCTGATCAATGTCCGTTCACTCTAACAGCCTCTTAAGGTCTTAAGGATTATAAGAGAAGAAAAATCTGCCATACATACATCTAATTCACGTCTGAATGACAGAAAACCAGGTGAACCCTTGCGACACCTGCTGACAGAAAAGAGTAATCATCTCGAAAGACAGAGAGAAACATGGTAGCATTACTTTCATTTAGATAGGAATTAAGCCCCATTTACACATAGACGGTAAGAGCTCCCGGAAGCGACCCGGAAGAGTTTTTGGCTCCTCCGGGCCGTCTTAGGGATCAAACGCCGTTGTTAGCACCGGCGCTAGGGGGCGTGGCTTAGTTCCGGCTTCATTGGGAATTGTCTAAAAAATTATTCAACATGTTGAATAATTCTGGGAGCGCACCCGAAGAAGACCAGATAATTTGCGTGACGACGGAGACAACGCGAACAACGGCGTTTGATACTTTTTAATTGCCGTTTCGTCCTTTCTCTTTCTGTAGTGCCACAGTTTACACCGCCGTTATTCGGCGGCCGGCGTTGTATCCCTAATCAACGGTGTATAGAACGGCAATAGAGCCCTCACCGGCATACACAATGGCGTTTTAACCAGCAACAGAGGTGGTCAAAATGGCGGCGCTAGCGGACAGTACACCTTTCTATACGCCACCTTCCAGTTAAAACGGCATTACAAACAGCCGATAGGCGGTTGTCAGTATGAAAATGCTAGCGCGCAACTCCAGAATGATGAAAATGTGTGCAGAACCAGCCTTTTATACTAGATACTCTAGGTGCGGGGCCTGATATGCAAATGATCTTGGAGTAACGCAGAATTTACCCTGTTTGCCTGGTTAAAACCTGGGTATTAACCAGCGGTATACAGGGCTTTATCGGTGGTACACAGGGCATTATCGGCGGCAGCAGGACACCGCCATTCTCACCCGTGTCTTAACCTGCGATTGTAAGGGATAGAACTGGGTATTAACTCCCCGTTGCCTGAGGTGTGCCGGATGCTACGGCTTACAAACATCGCTTTATTCAGCGGATTTAGCGCCATTTTATCTGCCTATTTGCGGATAGTACAGCGGTCAAAACGCCGGCCAATTTGCATAAAGTGCTCCACCCCTTTTCCACTGCGAAAACAGCCGGAACTACCGCGAACTTCGGTATACGTACTACCCGCCGACTAAACCATCTATGTGTAAATGGGGTTTACTGTCTTACACAGGACACATTGCATCAAATTATTTGATGTTGTGTTTTAATAATGTTACTGTTTAATAAAGATCTATATGCAAAGTATCTAAACTACTATGTGACCATGGTAACATCTGCAACTGTTGGGCTTTTATTGGCACCTTATGGAGCCAGGAGCCAAAGGCAACTCTGTAACCTGGCAACAGGAAAGTCCAGAGGTTCTTCAATGGCACCTTTGTTGGTACCCAATTAGTACCCATACTGCAATTACAAATATGAATACGGACACAGTAATAGAAATGTGTGTTCCACCTCACCAGAGACTGTACGCTTTGGATCAGAGTGCTGAGTTTGTAAGCAAGAGACAATGTGACACCAGCGTAATTTGAGCAGGGGCAGCCAATCTTTTGCACAAGACTGTGTGTTGATACTGGAAATATGACTCATAAATTAGAATTCACTTATTATAGATAAGCGCGTGAGAAAACGTTTAACTTTGTGACTGCTTTCCCTTTCCTTTCCTTCTCCAAATGATAGTAAGCACAGGTTTTGTTCATGTTTTTACAGGTTGCCTCCTAAGAGCTTGCTGACTTCCTTTCCATTAGAAAATCATGTAATGTGAACGGGGTGCCTGAATATTTTACTTGAGATGTAAAGTCCTAATAAATTTGTCAACAGAGATGTACGATATGTTTTAACCTCATAAACAAAGGCAATATGTTAGTTTATTATGGGCTGTATACACACTGATTGTGTATGAGGAAGAATTAAATAGACTGTTTACTGGATATTCATTTTGTTTAACCCGCCTCATTTTATAATCCTCCAATAGGACCGTCTGAATGAGACTGTTAGCGTATTCTTATAACCAGAAGGGAAATCTAATATATTGAATAAAAGTCTTTAAGAAATCTTATCTATGTATGTTGACACACTCCTTGTATTAGTTTTGTTGTAAATAAATAATGGTGATTGTTTACCTCGTCTGCTTTCATCTGCATGGACTGAATATATCATGTTAATAATTAATTTCCTCGTGCACAGCGCATGAAGAGAAACTGTTTTTCAGCATTTTGTGAAGCGGAACGGCACGATGTGTTCTGGGAGCCGAGTGAGTAGAGGGGGATGGAGTCTCATTTCAACTGAAGTTTCGTTTCCGCACTTCATTAGCTCGAATAACATTTGGAAAACAACTAGATCCCTTGATAGCCTAAGGAGTCGAGGCGCATTCAACGTCTGTTGCATTTTTCACTGGGGGCACCCCGGTCTGATGTCCCTACCACAGCTCCAGCCTCCTAAAAACAAGGAACTGTGAAATATTCTTTGCCAGGCCAACACCAAGGACCTGCTGGCTGCAAAGTTTCTCAGCTGACACTTGGTCAGAGGCAGGATATGAACTGCTCTCAAGTTTCAGTGCTGGGTTCCCTACCACCTGCCAGGACATTGGCCAGCCGAGGAGTCTTGCCTCTGGTTCCCATTCTGGTTTTGCCTCTCCATGTTCTTGATCTGCCTTGCCAGGGGGTTTATCCTTTTGAACTTCAGAGGTGATCGGTTGTCGTTTAGATCAGTGGTAGACCGTGGGTTCCAGAGTCTTGATTGCTCCAAAATGGGTTGATTAGACTGATTTTCAAGAAATAAAGACGCTGAACCAGAAAGGTTCATTCCACCCACTCCACCATTCTCACCTGGGGTAAATCAGGGAACTCAGTCCACCTGCTCAACCTCTCTGGTTCGTATTCTTCTTCTAATGAGGTGAAGTCCATCATCAGGAGTCTGTGTTGTGTTCCAGTTGAGGACTTGTGATGTGTTACGGGGTGTTGGCCTGGAGAATTCCTCATGTTTAGGGGGCTGTGTCTGTGGTAGAGACAGCAGACCGGGGTGCCCCCAGTAGAAGTGGATATTGGGAGAAAATGATTGGGGTACCAGTGAGGACAATGGTCTGCCTGTGTAGGTATGCTGCATTAGAAGGGTAGGAACAGACTGGATCTCTATAGCTGTGTGGCAACCAACTCTTTGAAGGTTAATGCTCTTTATGTCTATGTTTAGGAAGCCTGACCTATCCATCAGTGACCTATGAAAGGCCCTGGAGTTATCGCGTCACTTAAAATAGGCTATCTGAAAACAAAGCAAGGTCAGAAAATCAGCTGTTAGCCTGACTCACCTCTGGACCCACAGCTCTGCTTTAGTCACGGCTTTTAATCCAACCAAACATCCCATTTAAATGTCCATCTAGATAAATGCACACACAATTAGGATGGTGCATCTAAAATGGATCGTTTGACGTAGTTTGCATTTCAAAGTGAATACCTGGGGGGTAGTCTCGTAGCATTTAAAAGAGGCTGCAGCCCATTTCCTGTTCTCTGAGGGTCACCTTAAATGTGCTCAATATTTATGTGGGCCACTACAGCATTCAGCAGGCAGTCTGCTGGGACCGGATGGTGCCTGCTGAAAAAAAAGTAGATATTTTCCCTCTCCAAGTGTGAATTGATTTTGCAGAGCTTTTGTAAGCGGCTGTACACAAGTCGCTGTTCCAAGAATCCATATTTGAGAGCGTATAATGGTTTGTAATCTAGAAAGCACACAGACCTCTGACATTGGCAGCAAGTCATTGTTATTTGAGATCCAGCCAAATACAGTTCTGTCCACAGCGAGATTCATTGGCAATTGAAAAGCACCTATATTTAGAACGAGCAGTTAGTTACTTTAGCCTGGAGGCCATTTCAGTCAAGGCTTCAGTCATGTAGTGTGGCCTAGCAAGATTTGCTAAGCATGCGAGCTCCATTCTATATGAGGACAAAAAATGTGGTGTGATCACCCACACCGGAGTCTTGTTGATCATTATCAATGGGTTATAGGGAATCGATGTAGGTCAGTTTGTTGGCTCGACTGATTTCCAGCCAGTCATGTTGTATAAAGAACGTGTGAAGATCATTGTGTAAAAATTACAGCCTTTGCTTTCCTGAGAACTTCACACTTTGTAGTCCAGAGTCCTAATCATGAAGCTACAAAGTCTCCAGAGCCCTGAGTAAGCAAGTCTGCTGGGGTATCACATCTTCAGACCACTGGCTACCAAGTCTCCTAATCACTGCCCATAAAATTTACAGGCCAGTGGTCCATCACATCTTCAGACCACTAGCTACCAAATCTCCTAATCACTGCCCATAAAATTTACACTCCAGTGGTCCATCACATCTTCAGACCACAGGTCACTGTTTTTCAGTCCCATAAAAAACACAAGGACTCACCAACTGAATTCTAATGGCCCTGGAGGAATCCATACCTGACAGGATGTACTATTAAGTTGAGGGAAGTCCTCTGAGGATTTCTTCCATATGTTTCTCAGTGACTTGTCAGTGTTGACCTCTGGCTGCTCATTTGGGGTCTACGATCGGATTTTTGTGAAGTTGCTTGGCAACAAGCTATTGTTAAAAACGCTGCACAGTTTGGGTTTGTTTTGTAAATATGTAAAGCTTAATTAGAACTGGATTGAATAAGAAGTGAGAACATAGACCTCAGTGTTTTTGCCTCTACCCATCTACACTACTGTGTTTTCAGCCCTGAAGTGTGAGTATCTTGGATAGATTTTAGAAGACAGATACCCCACAACTCCGTGTTCTTCAAGCAATTGCCTCTATTTTTCTGTATTTTGCCCATTCTGTAACCGACTGGACTCCCTAGTGTGCTGGTTGATTTCTCATGCATGGTGGTGCGTGTGTTGATCCAGCAAGAGGGGTCTCCGAGGGCCTGATTGAAGCCTCCCCAATGGCAGGCTGGAGCTATCTGTCAATGCGGCGTGATTGGACGTGCTGCGAGACCCCCTGCGGGGCCCAGGTGAAGCAGCAGCCGCACTCATTTGCAATTCAGAGAGTGCCTTATTTATGGCTCTCAGCGCCACTTTGTTTGCACATATTGTTTCCACCCTAATGAACAACGTGCTCCAGTGGACGACGGGATATGATTTTGGACTTTTAATGCATGAGCTCCCTGACTCCCAGTTGTCTTTTTTCACCTACTATGTGGTCACATCTCCCATCAGCTTCATAACAGTACTATGGTAAAACAATGAGATTCAGCTACCGTACATACTGTGACAGTTGTAATAGCACTGTAGGCTCAGTAATTCATATTTTGATTTATTCCATAATGCGTCAATTCAAATCCCGTTTGTTTCAAAGTTTGAGCCCCTGCAGACACTCTCGAGTCTCGCATCCTGTTTGACTTCGCTTTTTCCACTTTGTTTTCCCTTTGTTTGACTTCCAGGCTTGAATTTATGAAATTAATCATTAATTCCGCTTCTCTGCATCAAAGATGAGAGAGGCATTCTGATGAAATTTTCAGCTGATGAATCATTCACGTCCCCAAAGCACATGACTCAGTCGATCTCCACTGAGATGCTTCTGTCTACAGATTTTGTTCTCAGAGTTTTGGCGGTAGTCAAAAAGAATTTCTCGAGCGCCTTGTCATGTGTAATACATAACTAATATGTATGCAAACAAATTATAAAGCAGGCTTATAGGATTTGCTGGATTCCAGCCTTAATGTTCCTCAACCGTTTTAAGACCGTTTTATAGGCTTTCTCTTGGTTGTTGTCCCATTTCCTCACCTCTTCGGCTAAGCACCAAATCACAAATCAGTGCCAACCCTGCAGTTTGAGAACCCTTCTGGCTTTCTATGCTTTTTTTCTTAGATCCAGTGCCTATCTTGGAAACATGGGCCACAAGGTGACATTTACAGCCTGGACTACATTTGAAGGCATCTCACCCTCTCCTACTGACAGCTGTTTACACTTTGGGAAGTGGTGATTGTGGTACATCAGAGAACCTGGAGGAAACCACCATACACATCAATGTGTGATTAAATGTCATATTCAGATTCAATAGTCTTATAATAGGGGTGTAGCGATGCATTTGATTGCTCATGATTTTATTTACAATACTGACTTCATGATGTAAATATTTATAAATATTGTCTTGAATATTCTTTTTGGCAAAAAAAACCCCTTCTATTCATTCATTGTCCTATCTGTTTTATTCTACTCAGGGTTGCAGGGGAGCCAGAGCCTAGCCGGCAACACTGGGCGCAAGGCAGGAACAACCTTAGACAGAGCGCCAATCCATTGTAGGGTGCATCCACTCGCACACTCATAGAAACTCACACATTGGAACACTTTTGAAACACCAATCAACCTAACATGCATGTCTTTGGAATGTGGTAGGAAGCCGGAGAAAACCCGGAGAAAACCCATGCAATCATGGTGAGAACCTGCAAATTCCACACAGGTCAGGATCGAACTAGGGATCTCAGAGTGGTGAACCCCCAAAAACCTTTCTAATCCCCTTTAGTTAAAGTAAATTACTAGAGGTTCAAAATGATAAAAAATACTCTATTATAGCTTCATCATATTATTAAAGAACTGAGTGAAAACATTCACTTCATATTTCTAAAGAATAACTATCCTAAATAGTGTGTACTTATTGTGTATTAAGGTAAAAAAAAATGCATCATAGCGCCCTCTGGTGTTCAGAAAACACAATTGCAATAGATGCCATAGTAAGCATCGTCAATTTTTGTGACATTTTTTAATCATAATGCATTGTTACTCCCCCGCCTTGGCTTATTCTATGTATGGCAAAAAGTATTATAATGTAATTCCATCTCATTCTGCTATGGAAACGTGGGCTTTGGGTGAGGAATGTTTCTAATGATTCAGTCGCACAGTTCAGCTGCAGACGTGAAGCCTTGAATCAAACTACTGCTTAAGGCAAAAATATTCGTGCTCTGCGATACTCCAAAGTTCTTTGACGTTTAATGAATAGCTCGTGAACGTGAATTCCCTGCAGCCTCTATCAACCGTTCTCACAATCCTCTAATGTAATACCTGTCTGTTTGCTTATCTCCCGGAAGGGGCTCTATTCCCTGTGGCTAATTAGCTCGTCCCCCCACACCAGCACCCCATCCTCTGCAGCCTACCCTCTCTATTCTGAAGATGGATTTTACCCAGCATATCTAATGGCTTTTTAATGCACTCATTGTCTGGCTTAGTCAATACAAATTCACTTACCAGCCCGCTAATAAATATCCCGCTGATATTCCACTTGTGTTATTTGTCCACCAGGCCCAGCGAGCCTGTCGTTATGGTCCGGCTGATAAGTGAATGCTTGGCAGTGAAGAGCAGGTAAAGAAAGTCCTGGCAGAGCCGTACACAGAGGAAAGCTGACAGGTTTGTTTACAAGTGAGCTGCTGCTACAGCAAATTAGCCTTAAGCAGAGGGACATGACTGTATAATGCAATGCAGGTTTTAATGTTTCCAGCTCCAGCTTTCTATCAGAATTCACTAGTCCGTCCGTTAGGGATATAACAGTGACAGATTAGGGAGAGGCTTCTGTACGTGTGCTATGGACTGTTTGTGTTGGAAGTTACAGGATGACAGAACAGATATTGTGTGCTTATGCTAATATGAGGGGTACTAGTGTGATGTATTTTGCACCACGGCCTTATTTAAGTTCTTAAGTACCTCCGTATGTTATTAGCAGGATGTTTCTACCCTGTTCTCTTGGAAAATGTTTTAGTCCCTATAACAGTGGCGAGCTGTCAGGGCCTGCAAGGCCTTCTCTGCTGGCCTAAAAATATCTGAATCACAAGCTGATGTTAATTATATTTTATCCATGAATACTTATTAAATAATTCCAAATGATCTGTCCAATTCCTTTCATAGCTTT
>JAVSBU010021137.1:0-14768 GCA_033118015.1 Loricariichthys derbyi
AATCAACCATGCTAAAGTCAACTAAATCAACACTGAATCAACCGAATCAACACTGAATCAACCATGCTGAAGTCAACCAAATCAACACTGAATCAACCATGCTAAAGTCAACCAAATCAACACTGAATCAACACTGAATAAGCCATGGTGACTCAACCAAATCAACACTGAATCAAACAAATCGACACTGAATCAGCCATGCTGAAGTCAACCAAATCAACACTGAATCAACTCTGAATCAGCCATGGTGACTTAGCCACATCACTAAATCAACCACGCAAAGTTAAACAAATCAACAAAGGATCAGCCATGGTGATTCAACTGCAACCGAATCAGCACTAAATCAACTATGCAGAAGTCAACTGAATTAACCAAATCAACACTGAATCAGCCATGGTGACAAAACCAAATCAACACTGAATCAACCATGCTAAAGTCAACCAAATCAACACTGAATCAACTCTGAATCAGCCAAGGTGATTCAACAAAATCATCACTAACTCCATCACGCTACAGTCAATCAAATCAACACCGAATCGACCAAATCAACACTGAATCAACCATGCTAAAGTCAACTAAATCAACACTGAATCAACCATGCTGAAGTCAAACAAATCAACGCTGAATCAACCAAATCAACACTGAATCAACCATGCTGAATTCAACCGAATCAACTTTACTGATTCAACTGTATCAACCTTAAGTGAACCAAATCAGCCTTGCCTCACTTGCATTACAAATATTAGAAGAAACTGATCATATTGTACTGATTCTTTTCAACATTTAGGTTTACTGATGTTAGTTATCTTGACTGATTTCCTGAGCCAACTTCACAAAATATTTTTGTGGTGTCCGCTATACTGAATCATCTTCAGTGAATCAAATGATTCAGATTCTCCCATTTTAATGAGTCCTCTCAGTCTAACTAACTGATTCATCTGAACTAACTTCTTCAAGTCTCCTAAATCACTTTAACTGAGAAACTATTAACTTCATTGACCCTGGCCCACTGAGCCCACCAAGTCGATCGCCATCACTTTCAACTAAATCCACTCTATCACTCACAGGGTCAGTTTCACCAATTCCTCTGAGTTAGCTTCCCCAAATCATCTATGCTTTACTGAATTACTGCTGGAGTAATTCTACTGAGAGGGCTAGCCATCATTCAATCTGGCATTCAGTCCTGCTTGGGTTCTCCACAAGACTCAGCTGTTTCACACAACCCTCAAGCACATTTCCCCCAGGAGCTGATCAAAGATCACCTCTTTAACTTCTCTTACAATGGCAAAACAAACGTTTCCTGTTCACCTCTATACCTCCTAGCAGTCATCCTGTGGGAATGTGACACAAACTATTTGTGTTTTCCTGAAGAGAGCACAGCGGGGGCGCAGACCTAGAGTTTGTCTATCACTCTGCTGTCAGACAAGCCACAGGAACGACATCAGGCTGTACATACATGGCATATACGAGGTTTTGCATGCAGTGAGAGTGTTTTTCTGGGGTTTAAGAGACTGCAAGGGAGGGGATCAGTGTTCGGGTACGAAACCACACACAGGGAAAACTGCTTAGGCTGCAGAGAACATAAAACCTAGCAAATGTAAAAAGCATGGAGAGACTTTTAGGAGACTTGTATAGTGTTTAATCTAATCATCATTCTGCTATAGACACATTTCTAGTGATGTGAATTCATCAAGCAGTGTTGACTGATCATGATCATTGGAATTGGAAACAGATTTAGTAATAAGGGTGGGCGATATAGTAAAAATATATGGTATTTTAAGACATTTTTGAGATGCACTGTATGTATCACAATACATGTGATAAAATGCATCAGTAACTTCAGATTCTCAAAGGCTACTATGCAGGTACTATCCCATAATTTTATTCAAAATGTGCTTTACTTCATCCAATTAAACAAGAATAATTACACTCTTTATAATGAAACTTTTTCAAGTGTTAATGATGTCCTTAAAGAAAAGCATATATTATCATGACAATACAATACCATACCAGCTGAGAGAGACTCTGCTGTAATGGAATATTAAAGAACAAAAAAAATGCTAAAGTCAACTAAATCAACACTGAATCAACCACATCGACACTGAATCAACCATGTAAAGTTAACCAAATCAACATTGAATCAACCATGATGACTCAACCTCAACCGAATCAGCACTAAATCAGCTATGCTGAAGTCAACTGAATTAACTGAATCAATTTGTTGAATCACCATGGCTGATTCAGAGTTGATTCAGTGTTGATTTGGTTGAGTCATCAACCATCAGAGTCTCTCTCAGCTGGTATTGTATTGTCATGATAATATATGCTTTTCTTTAAGGACATCGTTAGCGCTTGAAGAAGTTTCATTATAAAGAGTGTAATTATTCTTGTTTAATTGGATGACGTAAAGCACATTTTGAATAAAATTATGGGATGGTAACTGCATAGTAGCCTTTGTGAATCTGAAGTTACTGATGCGTTTAAAAAAAAAATGCTAAAGTCAACCAAATCGACACTGAATCAACCGTGCAACGTTAACCAATCTCAACTCTGAATCAGCCATGGTGATTCAACAAATTGATTCTGTTAATTCAGTTGACTTCAGCATAGCTGATTTAGTGCTGATTCGGTTGAGGTTGAGTTATCATGGCTGATTCAGTGTTGATTTGGTTAACTTTGCATGGATGATTCAGTGTCGATGTGGTTGATTCAGTGTTGATTTAGTTGACTTTAGCATTTTTTTTGTTCTTTAATTTTCCATTACAGCAGAGTCTCTCTCAGCTGGTATTGTATTGTCATGATAATATATAAAATAAAGAAATTGACACCAGGGATGCACAGAAGAGGCTTTTTCTCAAGGCACTGCATATGATAGGAAAAACAAGAGGTGGAGCGATATCATGAAAGAAGTAACGATCCAGCTGAAAGAGTGAAATGATTAACACTTCATTTGAGGTGTCTCACTAGGGCAAAAATACAAGAGAAGGGTTTGCATATGGAATATCATGTTTTTAAGAGTGGTCCCCCTGCAACAAATTTTGGTATTAGCTGGAATATCTGCACTAAATCTCCAAAATCTATCGTAAAGCCTTGTTAGAAGAGTGGATCCTATAATGGTAGCAGACTGATTCCACATGCTGTCCATGGTGGTGCCCTCACTGGCTCAACATTTCTGCCACAAGGACATCACGTTCTTGAAGTTACGAATTTTACCTGAGGAATCCCTGGGGAATCTCCATTGATGTCATATAAGGTCGGCAGGTCTAAGTTTTGGTCTGGAAACCATCTTGCCGTGATTAACGAATGATTACTGACTCATTTCCTGCTATGTAATCCATCAGACGTAGCGGTGAGGCTTCTGGGACAGCTGGCTGATGCTCGTTCACGTGCCGACCATGAGCTGAATATAAACATCTGGGAATGATCAGAGGTTTTCCAACACTGATGGGTCTTAGAGCATAAACTCAATCCAAATCCAGAGAGACAGAAAATCAGGATGGTTGAAAGAGAGCGAAGAACTAGTGAGCTAGGAGCAAGTTAAGATGTATGAAGTTTTAAAATAAAGCAATAAAACTGGTTGGATTCAGCATGACACAAACAGGAGCTTGATGAGAGGGTGCTGGTGTGAGCAGTGTGGTGTAACTGGCAAAATCGTCCAGCAACAAACCGGAGCGAGACAGAGCGATTAAGTTTCGAGACATGCACACAAACTCTTGCCATTTTAAACGGGAGTTTGGGGGAACATACTTAAAAATGTGGCTTTGTTGTATACTGTTTAAATAACAGGAGTACTGCACATTCAACCTTCCAACAGCTACTGAAAACTACCCCACTGACCCACATTACCATTATGGCCTTTGGCACTAAAATGTCACAAATATTTAATTTGCGTGTGAGAATGAGCCAAAAAAACCCAGAATATATTCCAATGACAGGAATACTCGACTTATAAAGGGTAATATCTAAGCACTAAAAAGGCGAAAGACAATGGAGAACATGTTAATTGGGACACACTCAAAGCAGAAGTCTGTAATGTATAGGCAAATCAAAAAGTTTTGCAGGCAGAGGTGCACCCTGGGTGACAGTTCATCACAGGGAACCACCCAACCTTCATGGTGCAGCTGAGATTTTAACCCATGACCTCAGTAACTTCCATTTCCAGCAGCTGGGTCATACCACAAGCTCCCAAACAACCCAAAACAAAAATTTCCTGGGACTTTATATTTGACATTGGTCAAATGAAAAGAACCGCTTCAGGGATCACACGATGAAAATATAAATAATTATGCCATATTTCTGAAAAGTTTTAGACTAATACACACACGCATCTTTGACTAAAACCAAGAAACTCTAGATGACAAAAATTTATTTTGTGTTTCACATGTGTAAGCTTTTTCTTTGGGCTTTTCCCTTTTCAGGGGTCGCCACAGTGAGTCATCCTCCATCTCACTCTGTCTTCACACCAACTACTTACATCCACTACTTACTTAAGTACTTATACCCACTGTCCCTGGACATGTCCGAACCATCTCAGTCTGTCCGCTCTAACTATCTCCTAGTTGTTTAAGTTAGATTAACTCGCATGTTTGTTTTACGTCGGATGCAATTCCTGACACAACCCTCACCAGTTACCAGGGCTTGTGACTGGCACAAAAGATAATCGCTGGTTTTCTACTGGACAAAAAATTAGTTGTCTGTGCAGAAACATATATAATACGTAATTCGATTTGGCGTGGACTGGACACAGGATGTGGGCAACATCAATGTTCAGCCACATTTGCATCAAAGAATTGCTCAGTTCAGCCAAATTTTGTGGATGCCTTCCCTGGCACCTTACTTGTTGCCCCACAGACTTACTTGAAGCCCCACAGATCTGTAAGAGGTTTCACATGTGGGGAGTTTGCCAGTCAGTCCAGATGTACGAGTGCACCTCAATGTTCATCATGCCAATCAGTCACATTCACAGCCTTGTAAATGTGAGAATCTAAATCTGAGAAGCTAAATGAACAGCATCATCTACATACAGTCAGAAATTAAATTTATCTGACCAAATAATATATTGCCAGTCAAGTCATCCCCCTGCAACCAGGCAACTTTGTGAGCAGAAGTGAGAAAAGGCCTCTTGCTTGCCACTCTGCTCCGTATGTTTATGGTATGCCTGTGCTTATTCACAAGCTGTAAAACACATTCTCCGTTTCATCCTTCAGCCAGTTCTGACCACAATTTTTGCCATTGTTGGTAGACCTGCTTGACCCTACTTTTCAATACCCCTGCAAATTTAGCTACTTCTTTCACACTACGCCCTTTGGCATGCCCAAATGCAACACTACGTCCGCTTTGCGAACCATTTTCCACTCACTGCACTGTACAACCTCTTCTCACTCTATTAATCCAGAATTTTTGTCTGGGAAGTATATAAATATTACTTTCTAAGCATTTTTGGGTAGCCATATATAACATTATTAACTTTTATAAAAGAGAATAGTCTTTATATGGATATACTCATCACTGTGCGACAGCAGATTCCCATAAACATGAGCTTATCAATACGCCTGGTAAATTAGACAACAGCTTACAAGTGCTGTGATTAGATATAAGATTAGACATAATAAAAACAATATAAAATATGAATAAGGAATAAATGCACTGTGTTGCAATATTATATTCTCTGTTAGGCCATCATTTTTATATAACTTGTTTTGCAGGCCCGCCGCTGGACAAATTAGGCAAAATGGAAAAAAAAATAAAATTTTATTTAATGCCGTTTTCGCAGGCCCGCCCACCTGTAAATCTTAAAATCTCAGAAAAAAATAATTTATTTTTATTTTTATTCCCCTGCCGCTCAAAAAACTTTGAAAACCTTTGAAAGGCTTTAAAGTTTTTTAATAAGCCAGCCAAATTGGTTATAGGTATTATGAGTGATATTGCACAAACAAAAAGCAAAACTGATCTCTGAAACTTTGTCACAAGATAAAACAGATATCAAGGAGCTAATTTTTAGTCATAACTTAATTTCGAGCAAAAATATAGTTACTGCGGTTAGCCTTTGCACGGCAGTATACTATACTATACTGTATATAATACACAATTTTTAGGAAGTCATCAATGTCACAGATGTTTTTGCTCTGCCGCATTCCCTTTTCAATTTGGCCGTGGAACGCATCAGCAGACATGAATACCACACATAAGAAGTCCTCATGGATCTATCCTGAATGAATGTCATAATTTAGTCCTAAAGTTAAAAAAAAAAAACATAAGGCATACTAGAATAGAAATAGAAATGTAGAAATTAAAAAAACCATGCCACTTACAGGATTCCTTGGAGTATTTATGACCTCAGATCTGATTGGTTGAAAGTTTTGTAAAAGCCGATTTCATTGGTTGTTGGACTTACTTCATTTTGTCATGTCCACTATGGGTGAACTACAGGAGATTTTGCTGAAACAAATATTCCAAAAGATAGGACTTACTTCCCTCATTACATTTATCTCAATTTCAATGAAAAGTGGATTTGCTTCCTTTTGTCATCTCATGGCAGTTTTCATATTGGAAGTTCCGACAGTGTTTTAATATGGATATTATATTTTATATATATAGTATGCCATGTGAACATCGAGTTTCAGCTCTTTATTTGTTATTGTTAGTGTGGACTTCCACCTTAGAGCCTACCGCATTATGTTAGCTAGTAATCCTACCTAACTCTTACTGGATCGTGCCATACACACTGTGGCACTCCAACTGGAGTCCTCAGCCTGGGAAAGGGGAAGAATGACACACAACAAATAACTGAATTTGAAACACAGCAACAAGAAAGTTAATAGCAGGGTTAATAAGCTAAGTAAGGTAACTAAAATAAAGCAAATGGGTCATATGAATGAACAGACAAAAAGGATGAATACAAACTGGTGATGGTCATATGGCTAAGTTTGTGTATGGCCTGGCCTGAAAGAGGAAACTCCATAATTTTGTAATCCTCGGACAGCTTAGTGTTAATCATTTTGCATTAAGAACAGAGTCAAGTATTTAAAAAAATTTATTTTTAAATAAATTAATTTTTTTCTCCCTCCACTGCATCATTGCCCAATCGAAACCTTCGAGAAACCGAAAAATAAATGAAACAAGTTATTAAAAAATGATGGCCTAAATATGGCTGTGTATTCATTTTTACTTGGAAAAAAATAATTTTAATGCCAAATAGAAGCAAGCAAAAAAACTGTGGGATTAATGATTCGATTAACAGCACTGGATGAAATATTTGCTCGTGCTAATTCTGAGTACAATAAATAGGCACACGTACAGTAAACAGGGACATGTTGACAGTTGGCCACTGGAGGCATGGATGAAGGTGGCAGATGGACTTGGCAAGTGGAGCTCATTAGCCCATGTGAATTCATTCTCTACACAGAAGCAAGCCACCTGCCAACGAAAAGAAGTGGTTCTGCATGTGGTGTGGGGATGTTGTATGAGACACCAAACTGGGGAGAAAATAAGTGCTTAGAATGAGCCTTTATTGACGTCTCCAACAAGCACCCCAAGACCTTCAAGCCGTAATTTCCTTTCTTTTCTTCAGTTCAGAGAAACTGTTGCCCATGGTAACTATAAAAATCAATGCAAAATGTCAAAACAGCTAGAGTAGTCCTTTAACGAGAAGTGCATTTACTCTCATTTTTCTCCAAGGTTGTGTGTGATCTAGGTGTGACCAGACCAAGACAATTAGACCGAAATGTCAAGATTACTAGAAATTCTTCCCCCTGAAAAAGTTGTCCCACCTCTGAAAGGACACATAATAGTGTGCAAAATTCTTAGGCCACCCATTAGAGTTGTTGTTTTAGCAATGGTATATTGGTATATAACATTGCTGACAACTGGACTCAAGAACTTCAAACTTTGATTCGTTGCTCCGTAACTTTTTACTACTGATCGTGAATTTTAGCTTTAGCCTTTTCACCCTGTTCTTCTTTCAATGTGTTTTTTGGTGGCTACCCTTCCAAAAAGAACATTCCTGATCAATTCCTTTAACAAAACACAAATTCATTTATATTTTTCCTTAAGGATTTGTGGTATCCATACAGGAAAAAAAACAACTGGAACATCTACATTACAGCAAGGTCTTCACTCCTTCTTCCCTATCCTCTGAAAATCTCATCTCTTCATATGCCTTTGACTAAGAGACAAAAACAGCCAAAAATAAGAGGTTAGGACAACTGGTCTTCCATTTTAAGAAAGATTTCTCAGTACACAACAGAGTCTTTGCCTGTGGTAAAGCCTGGACGGACAACAGTTTGAAAGTTTCATAGTATCTCTTTAACCAGAAGCCCATTCAGCCACTATTCCTTGTTTATTTTCTTTCAGCTCGCCATTTGAACACACTTCCAACACATCTGACCTCCAGATGTCGGCTTTGAAACTGTGCAGAACAAAACGGATCCAGGACGGTTTATTAAAAACCGTTCTGAAAGGTGACCCAAAGAATAGCTGCGATTACAGCTGCTGCAACATTTAATAAAAGATAGCCACAATGGACAATTTTTTTTTTTGGTCCGTTCAATATCAACCACTAAATATCCTTTATCACTCCCTGCCATTGGTGAAGCCATTTCCACACCAAATACCTTCTTCATTAAGGCAGCTTTCAGAGCAGAGTTATGTCTCCCAGGAGTTTCCATCACAACGCCTGACATCGTGGCTCCTCAGGGGGGCCCATGTTCTATCAGTGCAATGACTTTGAGCCGTAATGAAGACGACTTGTTCGTGTGACGAGGAGATAGATGGCAGATGTGCAGATGATAATATGATGGAGATTGTAAGTATGTCATGATGTCATTTACTGTAATACTGTAGCGATGATAATACTATCATAGCTGAGTCTCAAATAGACAGACCATAGAATAGATCAAATAGTACATCATTATCTGTTGAGGATAATATAACGGTAAACAGGCACTGACTGTTTTATGATGGTTTGGTTTGTAAATTTCTGACTTTATGATGGGAACAGTAAAATATTTGGGCAGCATCCAGGTGACTGAGCTGAAAGACTTTGCCCAACTGTAGGTTAATGTAGGTAAATGCTAGACTATGATATATCCTCTCGAGAACCAAGGGAAAGCATTCTTACAATTTCTGTTCAAATGTCCATTATAAAGGACATAAATGAATGGGCCAGGTCTCAGGAGGATATAACACATGTACAGTGTTCCCTCACTTATCCCGGGGGATCCGTTCCAGATCCACCCACAATAAGTGAATTTCCGCAAAGTAGTGACGCTTAATAACTTAACTTTTCCCATACTGTACATGTACCTTTTCAAAAACGCCTACTTAAATATTCATAAAATGTTTTAAACTCTTAAACCTAGATACGTAATTTAAAAAATTTGATGAGTACTTACCATTTAATATACGTCCTACAGCTAGAATGATATGAATCAAACAAAGATGGCCACTGCTGAACGACCCTTTCAAAATAAAAGACTCCTCCTATACCTAAATGTATAGACTGGTATGAAGTCTATATATTTAGGTAAAGGCGGAGTCTTTTATTTTGAAGTCTGTCGTGAAGTTAGCCAAAATAAAAAATTATTTACGTCAATATTAAATATAGATAACTTAAATACCAATTAGGTAATTAACCCAAATTAATAAGATTTTAGGTGGTTATTTACACTGTATAATATGTACTACGCATGTGCAAAAATACTTTAAAAGGAGTACCGTAAAACCCTGTGAAATAGCAAAAATACCACGATAAATATTTTACATTAAAATTTTTTGAAAATCCGCGAAACAACGAGTCCACAATAAACGAACCGCAAAGTAGTGAGGGAACACTATAATAAACATCTCAATTTACGATAAATTCAACTTACAATGCGTTTTTGGAACGTATCCCAACTGCAAATCAGGGAGCACCTATAATTTAGGCATATCGCAAGTAATTAAATTGCAGTACACTTTCCTAATGATATTGTGGAAATTGATGTGTAATCTATTCCAATTTCTTAGCTAGCTCTTTGGCTGCCTGTAGGGGGCAATACAACAATATGATTTAACTGCCTCAGTAAATCAAATCACATTCCACTTTGTTTTAACGCAGAATTTGGTGTAACTAACTATTCACAATGTTGCTGCACTGTCATTCCTATCTTTTCTTGCTGGTAGAGGGGTGAGATGGCTGTTATTTATAATATACAATCTAATACTGTAATGTCTTTGAACAGTAAACGGACAATGGGGAGGACATGCAAACTCCAAACAGGCGGAGTCCGAGGGCTGGATTGACCATGCCTCTTGGCTCAGGGCTAAGAGCTAACTGCTGGCAGTTCCAAGGACCTGGTTGAATCTTGGGTGGGGTTTGCAGCGTGAAGGTCAGGTGGTGCATTTATGGAACCCTGGACTGGAGACCTGTCCAGGGCTCTGCCTGAACTAAATGATCTTGAGGTTACGTTCCAGAACTCCCCTACAACCCTGACCAGGATAAAAGCAAGGGCAAAGCTTTTTTAATACAGCAGGTAGAGTAACAGTTAGTTATTAAAAGTTACTGTTCTTAACAGACAAACTTGCTGAACCCTACTTTGCAAGCCAGGTCTCTGCTAAATGAAGCACCATGTTACATATGAGCCATGAAATTACGTCAGAGCATCAGAAGCCTTTTGCATAGCAGCTTTTGCATGTCATCATCATACCCATTCACACCTGAAACAGGTATGATGGACTCAAATGTACCCTACTTTTACCTCTTTCCTCCTCATCATCATGTTGCTCTGGTTCAGGCTCATCCACATCTACATCCACTTCTTCATCTTCCTCGTCATCCTCGTCGACATTTTCAGCATCATCATCATCATCATCGTTATCGCTATCAACACCATCCTGGTCGTCCTCATTGCCTTGCGCTCCATCCCATTCTTCCTGCCTGTACTCCATCGTGGTGTCTCTAGCATCTCCGCCCATTTGCTGAGCTCCTCTTGGCCTGGTACAGCAGCTTGACTGGAGGAGCGACTGGTCTGAGGCGCTCAGGCCAGAGGCGCAGGCCCGAGATGCACAACACAGATGGGACATCCAGCGCCGGAGCAAGGAGGAGGAGGAGAACCCGCTACGTTCATACGGCCGAGGCCGCTTCCTCCTAAACCAGGCGCTCCTGGAGCACATCTTTCTCACATCCATGACTCGGTTTCTCTGTCTCCTCCTCCTCCTGAAAGATCTCCGAACCTGACTGAGCTTGCTTTTCGTTAGTGCGCTCCCTTTGGCCCTTTGGGAGGAGGTGCTTCTGGAAGTACAGCGAGAAAACCACTGGCTCAAACTTCAACAGGAACCGCGAGCAGCCTGTAGTCCAGAGCCCACAAAAAGTAAAGAGAAAGCGCAAGCTGCGAGAAAACCACGAACTCCAAAACTCTGCAAAATGCAGCACAGAGAGAGAGAGAGAGAAAAAGAAAAAAAAAGGAGTGGAAAGACGTCCTGTCTGCACATGCAATCATTCTTCTCTAATATCAGCCTCACAGAGAGGAAGAAAAACTCTGAAAGATCAAGAAATGATTACGAGGGTACTCTGCTAAGGGTTCAGGGGTCAGACTTACGGGAAGAGCGCATATCCAGGTCAAAAATTTTGGCAGACTTTTTGGCAAAACCAACTTGAGAGTTCCATAACGAGGCTGTCCAAAGAACACTTTCCATGAGGCAAGCACAAAGTCCTGCCATGAGCTCAACTGATCCAGAGCATAAGGTACAGTCGAGACAAACACACATGGTAATGTTTAAGAGAACCATGTCAAAACTGGGGGGGGGGGGGGGGGGTCGTCGATTTACACTGCCCATCCATCTACAGAGGTCAGCGTGGTCTCTGTCTGACCCCTGTCGTCTCAGGAGAAAGGGATGCAGCAGAAACATAGCAGGAGTTTTTGTCATCAAGGCTCGGGTTTCAGCAGAATTACAACTCTTTCAGTGAAGCTTGGCCCCTTTGGAGCTTTGCTCATCTGAACTGATGTGCCTGCTCAAGATACCTACAAATAAACCAAGACATCTATCAAGGCTGATTCAGAACAGGTCTTATGCTTCCAATCTAAACTAATCATACCTTCAGGAATCACAAATCAATTCTCATTCTGCTGCTTAAATAAAATTTAATGGTTGTGCCATGGTTATTAAAGTTAATCAAGACCTTCATTCATTTATAGTCTTACTCAGGGTCACGGAAATAACCATAACCCTAGCCATGTAATCAAGACAACTAAACTGCAAACTTAATCAAAAAAAACCCTAAAACTATCATAACTCCAGTTTAGGCTTTAGAAGGTTTAACCAATTGTTGTTTCTAAGTATTTTATTCGATATTCTTCAAACCCAAAAGAGTTCCTGCAACCTACCACAATTTAAAGAAAAAAAGTTTAGAAAAGTTGCGGTAGTTGTTAAGAACCCATAAAAATGAGGAAAACAACAGTGAGAGAAAGGTGACTATTAATACTTTCCTAAAAATAAATTTGAAATCTTAAGGAAAAGAAAAGAAAAATAGAAGTGAGATTACATTATGTGGAGATCTCACGCAAAAAACGTTTGTTGTTTTATGCTAATGACATTTCAAGAAAAGCAGACGTAAACATGAGAAAACAGACGAAAACAAGGCAGGACTACAGCAGTTCAGTCTTTCCGTAGCGGTTAACTCCTCGCTATAGCTTATTTTCAAGAAGACCACTGGTGGATGTAAAATTAAAATAGAAGCACTTTGTTATATCGCATGTCATTTTGTCTTAACAATGTTGGAGTGTTTGAGGTCAGCGAAAAACAAGGACTCACAACTGAGCCTGTGGTTAAACTCAGTCTCTGCTGAGGACGGCTAAATTACAGGGAGGAACAAAAACCATGATGCACCATAAAAAAATTAGAGAAAAAAAAAATTAAAACAAGAAACAAGTGGCAGTGTTTAGGGGCTGAGGGAAAAACCAAACAATAGTGAGAGTGAGAGAAAGTACACAATGAGAAATCCACGCTAAGACTGGAACTGATCCACAACATTTTGTACTGTTGGAGGACACAAAGCTAATTCAAGCTTATTCTCACACTACGCCAAGTCATATTGTTCCCACATAGACTACAACATTCCTCCATCTGTCTGTCTAAATCTAAAAAGCAGGAATGCTCAGATGGCTTAAGCTGGTGTTCATAAAGAAGCTGCGTCTTTATAAATAAGGTGCGAAACTGTAGGAAGAACAGAGGAATGGAAAAGCCCAGAGCTACCATTAGCGGAGGTGGCTAGTTATTCTTGGGTATGAATGATGCAGAGTGATAAAATGAGCCATGAATCACAGATGTCTGCTATATTAACTGCCAAACGAACGAATCCCCTCACCAAAGAGGCTGAAGATCTGAACAGTACGGTTTTATACACCTTAGCTCAAACAGCTGACTGGCTGATGGTTCTTCAATGTACCTGACAGATGTATCAGGTGTTTCACATGCAGGTTAAAGTGCTGAATGAGTGAGTGAGGAAACGCATAAGAAAAAAAACTGAGAAGCTACACTAAGCAGATCACACTCCGTAAAGACATGCGCCATTTAACGTCCTCATAACATTCTGTGACACAGGTCATTAACTGAAATGCACGTTACCATAGTCACCATTTAATGCTACGGCAATGTCAATACGAATAGTATTTTCACAAGAAAACCGCATGCAAACTGTACGTAAACATGTCAGAAAAAACGCTGCTGCTCGATGAGTGGTTGAAATGACTGATACTTTTGTTTGATGGAAGCCAAAAATGCGTTGACTCAAGTAAACGTGAACCAGTTTATATAGTTATAGGTTAGAGAACAGTGTTCCCTCGCTACTTTGCGGTTCGTTTATTGCGGACTCGCTGTTTCGTGGATTTACAAAAAATATTAATGTAAAATATTTATGGTGATATTTTTGCTGTTTCACTGCTCCGTTTAAAGTATTTTTGCACATGCATAGTATGTATTATACAGTATAAATAACCACCTAAAATATTTACTCATTTGGGTTAATTAACTAATTGATATTTAAGTTATCTATATTTAATATTGAGGTACAGTAATATCCTGCCACTTCGCGCTTCAGCTATTGCAGCTTCACTCTTTCTCTGGTTTTTATAAGACATTAATGTGAAAAATAATGGGTGTTCTACAGAATTCGATCGGCGGAAAACATATTTTAATGATTTTTTTACATGACAAAAATCCCAAAATGTATAAAAATATATTACAAATATTAATTCTAACTAATTATTAGGTATTACAGTGTTATTATTAGCTGTGTTATCATCATTTAACCAGCCCACTGATGTTGAGTGGAGCTGCTTCTAGATCTTTAGGTGTCGTGATTAGGCGGTCTTTACTGCCACCTAGCAGCGAGGTGCTGATGCACACCTAATTGAGTTCAGCTGTGGTTAGGCTTTTTTAAGGGGTTTACAAAGCCTTAATATAGTGTATAAATACTTAAATATACCGTTTCTACTTCGCGGACTTTTGGTTATCGCAGGTGGTTCTGCAACGTATCTCCCGAGATAAACGAGGTATTACTGTAAATACTTTCTTATTGTGGCTAACTTCACTTACACGAGAGACCAGTCTATACATTTATGTAAAGGAGTCTTTTATTTTGAAAGGGTCAATCGGCAGTGGCCATCTTTGTTTGATTCCTGTCGGCAAGCTTCTCAGTAAGCTAATTCATTATCGTTCTAGCTGTAGAACGTATATTCAATGGTAAGTACTCATATCAAATTTTTAAAATTATGTATCTAGGTTTAAGAGTT
>JAVSBU010021344.1:0-14766 GCA_033118015.1 Loricariichthys derbyi
TATTTATTTATTTATTTATTTATTTATTTATTTAAATGTGCAGATTTTAAGGGCAGTATGATGGTGCAGTGGTTATCCCGAACCTGGGCTCCATCTGTGTGGAGTTTGCATGTTCTCCCCATGTCCGTGTGGGCTTTCTCTGGGTACTTCAGTTTCCTCGAGCATTCACTGACATGCCTGTTAGGTTAATTGGTGTTTCCAAATTGCCTTATGATGGATTGGTATCCAGTCTACAGTTCTTCCTGCCATGTGCCCTGTGTTGCCAGCTATGCACCGGCTCTCCTGCGACCCTGACTAGGATAAGCTGATAGGACAATGAATGAAAGAATGAATGTGCTAATTTTCACAAAAAAAGCCTCCCGTACCTCCGTGATGTGTGGTGCCCCCTGAGAAGAGAAGGCTTGGACCCCAGGTTGGGCACCATGGTGTTATGGAATGATGTTAGTGGAATATTTCTATTGTAATGATGCATTTATAAGATGTTTTTGATGACTCGTGACCAGTGGGGTTGGTCTGAGTGGACGTTGGCAAATGTGGATGGGCACAGCAATACAATAACAATACAATACAATACAATACAATACAATACAATACAATACTATACAGTGCATTGCAATGCAATACAATACAATAACATGAATGTTTGTTTTTCCATTCCACAAAATCTGCGAGCTAAGCCACAATGAAAATTGTGCTTGGGGTTAAACACTGATTAACAGGACTTTTTGGTTTATAATAATAACTAGAGAGGTGCATTTCCTGCAGAAAATGTGAGTGTAATTGCTACGATACAAATGCCGGGTCAGGGTGCCCCCTGGTCCATGCACGCCGATTTTCATGTTTCTAGCTCAAAAAGTGTCAGAGTTATAGCCATCTGAAGTTGGCCGTAATGTTAAGTCAAAGGGAAATTTTTTTCGCATTTTCGCGACTAGCGCGTGAATGCGAAATGCGATTTCTTATCTTATACAAACAACCGTCTCCCGAGAATTCTGCATGTTTCAGTCTTTGTCCCGTGTCAATATCTCTAAAACTGCGGCCGAAATTGAGCGTCAAAAAACGGCCAAATAACATTGTGGTCAAAGGGATTCCTATGGCCGAAAATTGTGGGTGTGGTAAAAAGTGACCGGAGTGCTGGATCACGCTGTGATGTCAAGTGCAGGGTCAGGATGCCCCCTGGTCCATGCATGCCGAATTTCATGTTTCTAGCTCAAAAAGTGTTAGAGTTACGGCCTTCTGAATTGGCCGTAATGTTAAATCAATGGGAATTTTTTTTCACATTTTCGCGAATAGCGCGCGAATGCAAAATGTGATTTCTTATCTTTATACAAGCAACCGTCTCCCGAGAATTCTGCATGTTTCAGTGTTTGTCGTGTGTTGATATTTCGAAAACTGCGGCCGAAATTGAGCGTCAAAAAATGGCCAAATAACATTGTGCTCAAAGGGATTCCTATGGCCGAAAATTGTGGGCGTGGTAAAAAGTGACCGGAGTGCTGGATCACGCCGTGATGTCAAGTGCCGAATCATGGTGCCTCATGGTCCATGCATGCCGAATGTCATGTCTAGCTCAAAAATTGTCAGAGTTATTGGCCGTAATGTTAAGTCAATGGGAAAATTTTCTCACATTGGTGTTTGTCCCGTGTCGATATCTCGAAAACTGCGGGCGAAATTACGCGTCAGAAATTGGCTGAATAAGAAGAAGAAGAAGAAGAAGAAGAAGAGGATAGATGACCTTCAGATAACAATAGTGTAAATGCCAAAGGCAATCACATTAATAACTTTTAAGTAACATTTATCTTATTTTTTCCAGACATCAGAAACACAAAGGTCATCAGACATTTAGTTTAGTTTTATATCATATATCTACAATAGAATCTCTCATTTGTTTCACTGGGTTCTGCTCTATGTTTAGGATTTGGGTGTAAATGATGTTTTGGCTCAGATTTATAGAAAAATCGAGGAAATCCTAAAGGGTTCACATACTTTTGAGCACCACTGTAGGTGTATTAAACTGTATTTATTAGTAGAATCAGTTAATGCTGGCTGTAGGAGAGGTTTTTACTCCCTGATGCTGTACTGTATAATATGTACTGGCTCTAACAGAGCCTATAATAATAATAATAATAACAGCGCGCTGGCCCTTTAACAGTTTGGGTGGAATTCCTACAGGGGGGAGGAGAGGGAGGGGGGAATCTGTCAGCCACGTCACCTACCGAGCGCGCGCGGACAGGAGCTCTCACAGGCGCGCGCACAGCCCCTATATCACCTCTGCACGAGCCGGATCTACAGACATCGGGCGCCTTTAACGTGCTACAGAAACTGGACCGAGCGGTACAGCACGAGCTTATTTATCCGGGGAACGCGCGAGCTGCTGCTGGGAGAGATCACACGGACACCAGCGGACATCGAGATCCGAACCGAGCCGAACCGAGCCGCTCTGAGCGCTTTTTGTCCGAGCCGTGGTTTGTTTAGCGGGTTGTTAGCGGTTTGTTTAGCGGTTGTTTGTCAGGATGAACGTGTTCCGTCTGGCCGGTGACGTGTCGCATCTGCTGGCCATCATCATCCTGTTCCTCAAGATCTGGAGGTCCAAGTCATGCGCAGGTAAAGTTTAGCTCACCTACTGACACCTACAGCATCAGAACCACAGGAACCTCCTCATTAATAACAACCACAGAACTCCCTTATAAAGAAGAACCTTTAATCGGCTCGGTCCCAAACTGGCCCGACAAAAGTGCACTACCACAGAACTTTATTTCTTAGTGCAGTTCCTATAGGTTTATACCCAGTGTAGGGCCCACAAACCCCATATATAGTGCCCCTAGATAGGCACCATGTCTGTTTAATGCCACCTGGACACATTAGTGCACTACATAGGGTGCATGATCCCAAACAGCTTTGTTTTAGTGCACTACATAGGGTACAGGAGGCTTTATTTTGTACCCTATACCCAATGCAGAGCCACTGGGGGTGATAAATCTCATGTGGACCCCAGTGCCCTTTATGTGGTACCAAATTTGAAAGGCTTTGTCCCAAACAGTACCCATGACATCATGTTTACCACAGTACAAACCATCATTTTTGTACGTTTGTACGTTTAATCCCAATATAGGATCTACAAAGCCCCAGTGTTACCCTGTGTAGTCCCCCTATATAGGCTATATATGTACAAATGACTAGCAGACATATTGTGCACTACATAGGGTGCAGAACCCTGCATTTGGACCACTAGGTAAGATATAGGAAACACAATTCTGTCATGGGTAGTGTAAGGAGTGTCCCAAACGGATTAGCTCAAAATTAAATATAAAATACCAATAAACAGTATGGTTTTGTTTATAATTAGCAAATTATAAAAGGCTTTGTTCCAACTATTAGAAATAACATATTGTTTACCTAATGTAGTGCACTATGTAGGGTACAGGAGCCCTAAGTCATATAGGTTTACAAAGCCCCAGTCTTACTCTGTGTAGTGCCACTATATAGGCGGTACATCCATTTAAGGAACAGACATATAGTGCACTAAACAGGGTTTACAACACTGCATTTGGGTCACTAGGTAGGGTGTAAGTAACCATGTTCTGCCATGTGTAGTGTAGGGAGTGTTCCAAATGGGTTAGCTATAATATAAAATAGCTATAAACAGCACAGTTTGGTTTATATGATGCCAGTTTAAAAGGCTGTGTCTCAAATTGGACATGACATCACCTTGACACTATGTAGGGGACATGAGATGTTTTATAAGTAAGTTTAATCCCAATGTAGGGTGTACAAACCCCAGTGTGACCCTGTGTAGTGCCCCTATATAGGAATGTCCATTTAAGTGAGTGTTGGATATGTAGTGCACTACATAGGGTGCAGGAGGCATTATATGGTACCCTTTACCCAATGCAGAGCTGTTAGGGGTGATGACTCTCATGTGGACCCTAACTGCTCTTCTTATATGGTGCCAAATTTAAAAGGCTGTGTCCCAAACAGTCCCAATGACATCATGTTTACCAAAGTGCAAACCATAATTCCTATAGGTTTAATCCTAATGTAGGGCCTACAAAGCCCAGTGTTACCCAGTGTAGTGCCCCTTTTTAGGGACTGCATCCATTTAAGTGACTATCAGACCTATAGTGCACTACATAGGGTGCAGGTGCTTTATTTTGTATACTTGGCTCAATGCAGTGCCAATTGGGGTGATGACTTTCATGTGGACCCAAGTTGGACTTGTCTTACACTATATAGGGTGCGAAATTTAATAGGCTATGTCCCAAATAGTATCTAATGACTTGTTTAACAAGCATAGTGCACTATGTAGTGTGCAGGAGCCATAATTCCTATAGGTTTAATCCCAGTGTAGGTTCTACAAACCCTTATGTTATTTGTGTAGCACCCCTACATAGGCACTCAGTCCATTTAAGTGGCTTTCAGACATGTAGTGCACTACATAGGGTTCAGGACCCTGAGTAGCTTTCTGTTAGTCAATATACAGAGTGTATGAACCTTTATTTTGTACACTTTACCAAATTTAGTGCCATTATGGGGTGCTAATCTCTAACAGTGCACTACATAGGGAACATTGCATTTGGACCATTAGGTAGGCTGTACAGAACTCGTGTAGATAGAATCGGGTTGAATCCCAGTAGCGTCTTATGTCCAGATAAGAATAAGGTGTGTGTGTGTGTATGTGTGTGTGCAGGTATCTCAGGAAAATCTCAGATGCTCTTTGCGCTGGTTTTCACCACCAGGTACCTGGACCTCTTCACCAGCTTCATCTCCATCTACAACACGGTCATGAAGGTAACACACTCATACAGTGCTCGTGTAGTTGAGCGTGACAGTGTTTGCTGCCTTACACACCCTCCTCCATTGTGGCCGCTCTCTTTCAGGTAGTGTTCCTGCTCCTGGCATATGCTACGGTCTATCTGATCTACGTCCGCTTCAGGAACTCGTACGACAGTGAGAACGACACCTTCCGTGTCGAGTTCCTGCTCGTCCCAGTCGCTGGCCTCTCCTTCCTGGAGAACTATGCCTTCAACACCCTGGAGGTAAACAAACACATTCTCTTGCTGCACAACCATGATACTACCACCACCATGTTTCACAGATGGGATGGGGTCATTATGCTGGAATGCAGACATGATGCTTCTCACTTTGTTTTGTACTGTTTTTGGTCTCATCCATACAAAATAAATGCTGATATAGGTACGAGAGCTCCTGCCTCACAATCTTCGTTCTGGTTCATCCTGAAGGTGATGGATGAGGGTGAGGTCAGGGTTTTATGGGACAGAATAGGACCTTCCCCAAACTGTTACCACAAAGCTGGAAGTCTACGACTGGTCTAAACGTCTTAGTTATGCTGAAGCATTAAGGTTTCCCTTCACTGTAACTAACAGGCCTCGATCCCAAACCCCTGAAACATAACCCCACAACTTTATCAGAGTCGATTGGGGGGGGGATACATTTCCTATTGCTGTTACAGAACCAGGCTCAGATTTAGGCAGCTCTTCAGAACGAGCTGCTCAGTCACTAATGTTAATAAAGGCAGACTGTAAGGCCTTTAGGTGCTTTAGGTTACACACCTGTGGTAATACGCCTGAATGAACCACCTAAATTCAGTCGTTAAGAGGAGTGTCCCAATTCTTTTGTCCATGTGGTGTGGTTTTTCTTTGATCTCCTCAGAAATCTCTATAGTCTGTTATTGTTTGTTTCTATAGATCTTGTGGACCTTCTCCATCTACCTGGAGTCGGTGGCCATCCTGCCGCAGCTCTTCATGATCACCAAGACGGGCGAGGCCGAGTCCATTACCACACATTACCTGTTCTTCCTGGGCCTCTACCGTGCCCTCTACCTGGCCAACTGGGTGTGGCGCTACCACACCGAGGGCTTCTTCGACCAGATCGCCGTGGTCTCTGGAGTGGTTCAGACCATCTTCTACTGCGACTTCTTCTACCTGTACTTCACCCGAGGTTAGTATATAAATCCATAAATAAGGACTTATGGACTGCTGTCAGAGTCCTAATCCTCTCTCTGTTTCTGTTTCTCTCTCAGTGCTAAGAGGAAGTGGGAAGATTTCTCTGCCAATGCCAGTGTGAGGAACACTATTTGCCCCGCCCCTTGCCCCGCCCCTTTCTCTCATTCTTTAGCGTTTCTCCACCCACCTCCTTTGAGTAAAAGGTTTATTACTGTTAAGGAGCTGGTTTATATTTCTGCAACCAGATCATAAAGCGAACACCAGGGGGCGATGTTACAAAATAGAACCTTGGTTTTATCTGTCGCAAAAATAAAAACCAGCCTTAAAGAACTACAACTCCTCCTATAGAAACTACAACTCCCACTCCACCTTAAAGAACTACAACTCCTCCTATAGAAACTACAACACTCCACCTGAACGGCCATATTTGATCTCCACGTGCCTTATTGTACAGCAGACTGGTTATTGATCAGTGTTTTATTAAAAAAAACCCACATTTTATATGAATTACTCCTCGCTTTGAGGTGTGTGTGTGTGTGTGTGTGTGTGTGTGTGTGTGTGTGTGTGTGTGTGTGTGTGTGTGTGTGAGAGAGAGAGAGAGATCACTTCAGATCTCTCTCTGCATGTCCAAAACGTTTCACTCTGCACGAGCCAAAATCATTTGAATCTGAAGGTGTTGAGGTTTTTCAGAGTGTCGATTGCATTTCTGATCGAGTGTGTTTTGCAAAATGAGTGTATCATCAATAAACGATGAATCTGTGCTGAACCTGAACTGATACCATCTGAATGGCTCCCATATTTAATCATCCCGTATCTATGTAAATAGTGAATTCACAAACAGTAAGACACTTTAGAGATGTCAACTGACCAAACGTGTGTCTGTGGGATGTGGGAGGAAACTGGAGTATCAGTGCTCTAAATAATTTATACGATATACCATAGGTACATGCGTTCAGTTGTTCATTTTTATACTGGCTTAATCCAGTTCAGGGTAGGGAGGAGCGAAGCCTAACCGGCAGCACAGGGTGCCAGTCCATCACTGAGCGCACACAGAATGAGTGTGAGACACTCTAGAGAGACCAGCTGATGAAATTGATAACTTTAGAACGGGAGAGAACTCAGAGTACCCAGAGGGAACCTGCACAGACAGGGCGAGAACATGCAAAACTCCACACAGACGCTCTGGAGCTATGAGGTATTACTGCTAACAATAACTATTATTAATAATCGTTTATAATGATAAGTGTTAGAATACTACTACTAATAGTAATAGAGAAGTAATTCATAACAATATTAATACTAATAGTAATAAATAATGATTAATATTAATAATAAATCAATATGTAGTAATTTGTTGATTTATCAATAATAATAATTATGATAATGATAATATTATAATCATTATTATATTATTAAAATGACAGTAATTATTATTATTGCTATTATTATTATTATTATTATTGTTACCAGTATAAAAGTCACAATGTTTTATTAAAACTACAACTAAAATTATTAATAATATAATTATTGGAATGCTAGCTAACATTAATAACTTATAATTATTATTATCATTTTTCAATAATTTAACAATAATTATTGTTAAAATGTATTTTTACAATACTTATGATTATTGTTAATACAGTACTATTATTATTAACAATAATAAAGTAACAATAATTGATATGTTTATTTTTATGTTTATTGCTTTTAAAGTACTATTGGTAATAATATATCAATAATAACAATAATATAATTAATATTACAATCCTATTACAACGAATAAATAAATTATGTATTACTTATATAATATATATATAATTATATATGTATATAATATATTAATTATGAATAACATTTTACGTATATAGTATATATTAGATATAGCTGTTATTTTTATTATTCTAATTAGCACTGCTACTAATAAGAATAATAATCACAGCTATATCTAATAATACTAATTACTATTGTTATTCATTTTACTATTCTAACTAAAATATTACTAATATTAATAATTACAAATAACAGTAATTAAAAACAAACAGCAATATAATTATTATTATTACTAATATAACAATAATAATATTATTATTATTATTATTATTATTATTATTATTATTATTAATACACTACTCATAACAATAAGTAAAAATAGAATCGTGGGGGGGGGTGATGTCGTCATCAGCCAGCTTTATCACGTGCAGAGGTACTGAGGGTTTTTTCATAACCACGAGCTAACCTGGGGCTCGCGCGCGGAATGAAACAATGGCTTCATCTGAATGTGGAGGAGCGCGTGCAGGTGAGTGATTAATATAAATATTGCACTGCATTCCCACTGTAGCTTAGATATAAACACACACACACACACACACACACAAACACACAGATTCTAACATACTGCATCACATGATCTTCTGCATCTTCAGACCTCTGTGGTTCCATCAATAAACTCCATCTTCGTACCAGATTAATGAGCCTTAATTATTAATTACATTATTGATAAAGATTCATCACTGTATCTCTAATACTGCAGCGGCTCTGCAGCTTTAACATCCTGCTATAAAAAAAAAAAAAAAGATAAAACTATCTGAACCCGGTATAGCAATGTTCATAAGAGGAATAATAATAATAATAGCAGTAATAATAATAATAAGATAGTTCAATATTAATAATAATAATAATAATAATAATAATCAAATAACAGTAATAATAACAATAATAATAATAATAGCAATAATCATAAAATAACAATACTAATAATACTAATAATAATAAAAAGAAGAAGAAGAAATATACTAATAATAATAATAATAATAATAATAATATAATAGCAATAATAAAAATAACAACAATAATAATAATAATAATAAAATAACAGTAATAATAATAATAATAGCAATAATCATAAAATAACAATAGTAATAATAGCAATAATAATAAAATAAGAATAGTAATAAGAATAACAATAATAAGAAAAACATGAATAGTAATAATTATAATAAGAAAATAATAATAGTAATAAACTAATAATAATAGAAAATAAAAATAATAATAGTAATATTATTCATAACTAATAACAAAAACAATAGGAATATATAAAAACAATATTAAATAATAGCAAAATATTAATGTTATCATTATTATAATACAAATAATTATAGTAATAAATAAAATAAAAATAAAACAAAAATAGTAGAATTCATTATAATGGTAATATGAATAAAAATAATAACAAACTATTAATAGTAATAATAATTATTAGAAATCATAATAATAATAGTATTTGTAAAATAAAGTGTAATAGTACAAATAATCATAATAAAATAATAATAGTACTAATAATATTAGTATTAGTAATTCGTGTGTGTGTGTGTGTGTGTTCTCTTCAGACAGCATGTGTGATGCAGATCTGAGGATAGTCCTTCTGGGCCGGACCGGTTCCGGTAAAAGCTCCACAGGAAACAGTATTTTGGGAGCTCTGTTTTTCCAGACTGATGTCTCTCCTTTATCGGTGACCAGCCGGTGCGTACGGGCCTGCGGGGTGGTGGAGGGGCGGAGCGTGCAGGTAGTTGACACCCCGGGGTTCTTTCACACCTGCATGTCTGGTGAGGAGGTGTGTGCAGAGGTGGCGCGGGGCATGGTGGACTTGTCAGGCCCCGGTCCTCATGTACTGCTGCTGGTTCTGGAGGTGGGGAAGTTAACGTCAGAACAGCGTTCCACTCTGGACTGGATCTGTAATGCGCTGGGACCAGATGCTCTCGCTCACACCGTGCTCGTGCTTACGCACGCCGAGAAGCTGGCTGAGAAACCACTGGAAGGCTTCCTGCGAGAGAGCAAGGAACTCTGGGAATTTGTGCAGCTGTGCAACGGCAGGGTTCAAGCACTGGACAACAGGAAGGCTGAGAGACAAGAGCAGGTGGTGGAGCTGGTGAGGAAAATCGATGACATGGTAGAGAAGAATGGAGGAGCCTGGTACGTCTGCGGGCAGAGGATCCTGAGCGAGAAAGGAGAGAGGGAGGAGGATGAGAAGGAGAAGAGGAAGAGGGTGGAGCGCGAGTTCTGGTGCGAGTTAGTAACTGCCATGGGAAAGGGGGCACTAGAGAGCTCTGGGGTTATGGAGAAGGGGAAAGGGAAAGGCAAGAAAAGCAAGATAGTGCACAGGGCGGCGGCCATAGCATCCACGCCGCTGACGGTCACGTCTGCTGTTAAGATCGTGGGCGGGGCCATGAAGGAAGGCAGCAAAGTTCTGTACAAACACAGGAAGTCGCTCCTACAGTGAACATCACCAATTGCACCATCATGCCAGCATGGATCAGGACCAGACCTTCGAAACACCGAGTACTAGACCTTCAGGATTAGTTCTGTATGTCACCCAATGTGGAGCTTGAACCAGCCCAAAACCATGGTTCGAGTTGGGTCAGGGCATCCAGGGATCCTCTGTTTTCCTGAGATAGGCACCAGAGCAGCCATAACCCATGAACAATTACCGTCGTCCTGTGGGACTGCAGTGGGTCAATGGTTAAGGTACTGGACTGTGGACCATAAGGTCCAGGGTTCAAATCCCAACATCACATGAGGCAAAGCCTTTAACCCACTGTTGCTTGGATAGCAAACTGTAATTCTGTATCAGTCATAAATCAGTATGAAGAAGAACACCTGCTAAATGCTGTAAACAGAAATGTAAAAGTACGATGACATAATGTGAACCATGTAAAATTCGAATCTCACAGCACATGGTTTTTATGGTCAGCTTACAAAGTGACTCTCATTATTTGTTTCTTGTTTTATCATTATTGCTGGATCAATACTGATACTAGTATCGGGTATCGGACTGATACTGTGCTCATGTACTTATACAATGCCAAATCAGAAAAAGTTTGGACGGTATGGAGGAAAAAAACAACATTATTTCAATGGAGACAGTATGAGCCTGAGATAATTCATGGATTTGTTTCTGGTCAGCTTCATTTCCTTTGTTAATAAACATCCATTTCTTCATTTCAGGCCTGAAACACTTTCCAAAAAAGTTGGGACTTGGGGAAATTTATGGCAGTAATAAGGTAAAAATAACTAAATAATGATGTGATTTCAAACAGGTGATTATAATCATGATTTGGTCCAAAAGCAGAATCCATTAAAGGCTGAGTCTTTGATGAGCAGAGATGATCAGAGGATCTCACAAAAATAAAAATAAAAAATGTTCCTCAAAGAAAGATTGGAAGGGATTTCCATATTTCTCCTTCGACAGACCATAATATCATTAAACGATTCAGAATCTGGAGGAATTTGAGCCTAAACTGAAGAGACATGAACTTCTAGACATCCTGTTACTTATTAATGATTTAATTCAAAGGATCGATTCTTTTTAGATTCGACTCCCGGAGCTGTTTGAATAAATCGACCTCGTCGCTACGTATCATCGATAACACGAAATATCTGAACCTATGTGTTGAATAAACTTAATGTGTGTCGTTTACGAGGGATATATTACACCATAGTAAAATATAATTTTTCCCCTCCGTTACAACCTCTAGATATGATCATTCGACGGATCTGATTCACCTTGCTGAACCGACTCAGCATCGCTCTCGTTAGAATCAGGTTTAAGGAATTCGATATTTTAGGAATCGACTCGCAGTAATCACGTTATCAAGTGTATAGTGGCAATTATTGTTTTTTCTTATAGTTTAGTGAAAAACGAATTCATTATAAATAGTAGAGCACATATTTAATATACATGAACTGAACCTCCGTATCTTAGTAATACCGAGACCCAGAGAATCGGATCTTCTTTTTAATCAACTCACAGAGTCGATTGTATTAACACCAGGGCTACATTTTGTGAGTCAAATTAGATTCACTTTAGGGAATCGGTTCTTCAGATCTCTCATTCGCCAACGGAGAAGATATGAATCGTTGAATCGTTGTTGAATCGGTTCCTGTCTCGACTACAAAACGACGGTTAGTTGTTGTAAATCGTTATATATTTAATTAAGTTAAAAGTTAGAACAGCATATATTTAATATAGTTAATAGTTAACGTGGTGATTTAAAACTATGCGTTGTTGGTCGATAATTTAAGCGCTAATTCGATTTTATTTGATTTAAACAGATTTAATTGAGGAGAGTAACTAATTAGCTTAGCATAGGCCTTTATCCCTAGCCTATCTAGCATATATTTAAAAGATATAAAGGCTTTTATTCAAAATAAAAACCCGTTTGACATAGACATTACCTCATTACTTTAGAGATACATCATTAAAACACACAGTTACTGTGTTATTTTTGAGTTTATTAATTTTTTTGTGGTAAGTTGCTCGCTCATCCTGAGGTAAATGTATGTAGAATACAGAGGGAAACTCTGAGGTGAATTTCCCCCATGTTGTGATTAAAGTGGTTTTTTCTGACAGAAACATATAAGATGGCAAGTGTGGACGTGATTTATGAGAAGTTCCATCACAGACATGATGAGAGTTGGACTGCGAGGACCAGTAGCCACGTCTGCGTCTGCATCGCCTGCGTTATCCAAATCATCCAAACCGACGACAGTTCTGTAATTAGAAGGTTTTAATTTAATATTATATATGGGGTCTGTGTTCAGTGCAGGCCTGAATTCAACCCTGTTTCTCATAGAGCTTTACAGAATCTTTGGCCAACAAAGATTATATGTTAACCCAGGGTAACCTCTAAGCAACTAAAGGTCTCCCTCACATCGTCTAATGTTAATGTTCATGAGCCCACCATCAGAAGAACACTGAACATCAATGGTGTGCATGGCAGGGTTACAAGGAGAAAGCCACTGCTCTCTAAAAAAGAACATTGCTGCTCATCTGCAGTTTGATAAAGATCAGGAGATAAGGCATAAGGTTATTGGAAAATCATTTTTCTGGACGATTGAGACTTAAATAGGACGGTTTGGTTGAAATGAGAAGTGTTATGACTGAAGAAAGGAAAACACTGCTTTCCAGCTTAAGAACCTTATCCCATCTGTGAAACATGGTGGTAGTATCATGGTTTGGGCCTGTTTTGCTGCATCTTGGCCAGGACAACTTTCCATCATTGATGGAACAATGAATTCTGAATTATATTCAAGAATCCTAAAGGAAAAATGAATCACAAAGAATGGTTAAAGAATAAAGTTAATGTTTGGGTTGGCCAAGTCAAAGTCCTGATCTTAATCCAATAGAAATGTTGTGGAAGGACCTGACGTGAGCAGTTAATGTGATTGAACCGATCAAAATCCCAGATCTGAAGCTGTTCTCTACTTTGGAATAAAGGGATCAAATTCCTCCAAGCCGACGTGCAGTTATTGAAACATTTAGGGGGGCACAGCAGATACTGAAAGCAAAGGTTCACATACTTTTAGCACTCACAGTTATAGAATATTGGAACGTTTACCTCAATAAATGTTTTGGTGTGTAAATTGGTAGTATAGTAAATTATTGCTCCGTGTGTGTGTGGTGCAGACTGTCCGTAAGTCCATGGCACTGATGGGTGTAGGTGAGCTGTTGAAGAACGAAGGGTTGATGAGAGCAATCCTGCTGCAGGACGAGACTCTGTGTGTACATTTCATCTCCTCATTACTGAGTACGACACACACACACACACACATTTTTTGTAGATTATAGAGTGGTATGATGTGTAAAAGCAATGTTTTTCCCCATAAGGAGTACTGTAAATTGAATTAATCTGAATTAGCGTGTCAAACGAAAACAAATGATGAGTAATGAGAACTTCTCTCATCAAAATGCATTTAGAACTGAAGCTGTATTTAGTTCAGAAGCATGGTTTGATCATTAGATGCTTTATTTATTAATGATTCATTTAAATGATTCAGATTCACTGTTTTGTGATTGAGTCAGTGAATCATTTAGTGATGACTCAGTAATGACTCAAGACACTGAAAAACCTCACTTTCTCTGTAGAGATGCTGCAGTGTGTAGAAGATACAGCTGTTCTGGAAAAAGTTATTCACGGTGTGTAGAAGTTATTCTTTCTACAGCTGGGAAACAAACTTTGTGTGACATGGGTCTGTGTGTGTGTGTGTGTGTGTGTGTGTGTGTGTGTGTGTTTCAGTACTGATTCTGCTGCTGAGGGAACTGAAAGTGGAGCACTTTGTGCAACAAGTTCTAGACGAGCTCCAAACACAGGTGAGCACACACACTCCATTAAAACTAGCTCATATCATATGAATAGCGGTGCAGTGACAAGGCCGGTGTGATCCTTTTCCGTCTGTTTCTCTCTCAGCTGTGTGAAGGGAAGCCGTTCCTCGTCGCTGTGACGTTTCTGGGTAAATTAATGGACACCGTTCCTGCTGTGTCCCAAATGCTGACCTCTAGTCACTGTAAGACACACACACACACACACACACACACACACACACACACACACCTACATTCCTCGCTGTATGTTTCTTTGGTTGAATGTTATGTTGGATGTGCTGATTTGTGTTTGTTGCTCTGTGTATATCAGTGTGTGTGCTGGAGTGTGTGTGTGTGAGGATGACGAGCACAGACGAGGAGCTGAAGGCCGCGGTGTGTTACGTGCTGCGCGGCGTGTGGGAATCAGAGGAGGCGCTCCGGTCCCTGTCGTGTACTCTGAGGGACAGAATGTGTGTGTTACTGTTACACACACTCACACACGCCTGCTCACATCAGCTCACTGTCAACTGTATTGGTGAGAGAGAGAGAGAGAGTGAGATGGATTTAGTTTAACATAAGGTTTCAGTGTGGTTTATTGTGTGTGTGTGTGTGTGTGTGTGTGTGTGTGTTTGTGTGTGTGTGTGTGTGTGTGTGTGTGTGTGTGTGTGTGTG
>JAVSBU010021442.1:0-14765 GCA_033118015.1 Loricariichthys derbyi
CAGCCATTTTGGGGGGGGGGGGCGTCCACTACCGATGACTGCGGAAAATCCACATTTTTTGCTCCAAGTCGGTCGCAATGCACACTTTAGAAAGATGCTCGGATATTATGGGAAATGCAATTCTTGAGTAAATTTGCATGGCACGTCATTTACTCTTATTCAGCAATCCAAGATAAGATTGACCAATTAATGAACCAAAGTTTATGTAGAGAGGTAGCAGAAAATCTGCATTTAGGTCAATTGAAAATTAAGCAGGACAGTAAGGATGAGGGGCTACGGCTGTGAAATGAGCGAATGGTGGGCTAATACAGAAATAGAAAGCAATCTGAACAATACCGTAATTAGGATTATGAGTCACAAATGAGTCACATATTCATTGTAGTTAAATTAAAAAGGTAAGGGTGAGATAGAGGAAATCCATTGCTTGTCTCCTAACCTGTGCTTCATTCTCCTTCAACAGCCGACGAGTCCGTGCCCCTCCAGGATCATCTGTGACGTTGAGCATCACCGTGCTTCTCCTCTCCCATCCAATAAACGAGCCATCCGTGATACCCTCCACCATGTCCAGGAAATCCTCGTAGCCGTGGTGGCGTGTAGTGACCACAGAGAATGATGTCCAGTCGAACTCCTCCAGGACCTCGAAAATGACCTCCAGCTGAAGCGCTGTGGAGCACGCGAACTGCAGGTACACTGAGCCACTTTCCTAAAGACGCAGGGAATTTTTAGCAGATCATGAAACCTCTTTTGGGGATAATTGTACTACTATTACATCGATGGCGTTCAAGTATAGGCTATGAGCAAGACACAAAAAGTCATCGTTGATTCCCCCACCTTATTCCTCACCCTCTGACCACGTTTGCTCTCATTGCCTCCCACTTATCGAGCTCAGTGCATCATTCCTAATACCCACACATTCAAACATTCGTTGTTATTCATAAGACAGGTGACATTAGGTGTCCTTGGCAGGTTCAGCCTGCAAACGTTCGCTTCAGTTGCGCTCAGGAACATGATCATTCCGCTACGCAATAAAGGAGATTTATTACACCAGCACTCAGCTGTAGGGTGGATGGTGAAAAATAGCATTGCCTCACTTGACACTTGGTAATGGAAAGCGCATACATCATCGTTGGATGCACTGAAAAGATGGAACATCATCTGTTTTGTGGCTATGAAAAACCACAATAACAATTAGCTTAATTTCATAATGCTGTGGTTAAAATGTGAAATCGTGCATTCTGAAAAGTGGAAGATCATTAGCCTGCAGCTCTATGCATGGTGCAGCTGCTGGAACGAGATATTACCCTTAATATTTTGATGAAGGAAAAACAATCATAATGAGACTAAATGTCTGCTTTTATATCCAGCCAACTGCGACTTTCAGTAAAGGATCTTACCAATGCATGACGTGCTTAAAAGTTACCTTTGAGTATTTTTCTATTAACCTTGATTAAAAAAGTTTCATTAATTATCCATCTGGCGTCACAGAACTCATTCGGTTTAATCTAGTTTGACGAGAGGACTTGAGGCATTTTGGAGCAGTACATTAGCTTGGTGGGTAGAACTGTTGCCTCACAGCGAGAAGGTCCAGGGTTCGATCTCAGGAGGAGCAGTCTGGGTCCTTTCTATGTGGATTCTGCATGTTGTCCATGTGGTTTATTCCCACGGTCCAAACACGTGCTTTAGATTAATCGATTATACTCCACTTTACTAAACGTTAGATTCAAATCAGAAATACGTTGCAGACATATTGTGAAGTACACACATCAGTTTAAGCTGTACCCAATTTATTTCCAGGTTTATTCTGATGCTATGGCACATTTTTCAAGCTGGCGTTATATGTAGTTGCAATAAAAAAGTTTTCAAACTATTTGTCACTACAGTGAGAGTTTGATTAGATCAGGAATCTTTTGCTTTCTTATAGGCTTAAGACACCTCAAAATTACAAATAATGAGACTGTTGGTTGCAGATGTGCCATATAAAACACAAACAATGCTATTGCTACAGACATACACAACAACTGCAGTGCTAAACTAGAAAAAACAGTTCTAAAAACCTACTGTGATACAATTCTACATTCTATAAAGTTTACAGATAAGGGAAATTCAGTGCTCTTGCTAAACTCCCATTTCTGTAGGAGTGGGTACCCGGCAACAGCACCTTGTACAGTCGTGAAGAATGTACAAAGAACCCATGGGTAACAGCAAAACACCTTAATTAAAATATCTGAAAAATATGTATGTTGAACGCCTCTTTGCAAGTCTGCAGATGGTCACCTGAATGTTCACAATGAAAACAGAAGATGAATCTTTTGGAAGAAGTGCACAATATACATTAACATTGAAATGGAGATTTCCACATTCCTATATTTGAATAGACATTGACATTACAAATGCATAAGCTTTTATGACAGTCCATTCTAAACTCATAGGCATTAATATGGAGTTGGCTCCCACTTTGAAACTGTATCAGCTTCCACTGTTCTGGGAATTTTGGAATGTGTCTTTGAGATTAGAATTTTGGTCATTCATCCATGAGGTCAGAAGTCGACGTGGGATGAAATGCCCTGGCTTGTAATCTCCGTTCCAGTTCATCCAAAAGGTGTTCAATGTAGTTGAAGTCAGGGCTTTGTGCAGGCCAGTCAAGTTCTTCCACAACAAACTCTCCCAACCATGTCTTCATGGACCTTGCTTTGTGCGCTGGGCTTAGCACTTAGTGGTAACGACTTAACCCCAGAGAAAGGCAAGTAGCATGTAATGCTAACAGTGAAGCCTTAACGGCAAAGAAATGCGAGCAGTGCGTAGCATTAACGGGGGAAGCCTTAATGGATGAGAAATGTGAGTAGCACTTAACAGAAAAGACTTAACAGCAGAGAAACCCATGTAGCATGTAGCGCTAATGGTGAAGCCTTAATGGTAGAGAAACAGGAGTAGTGCATAGCACTAACAGGGAAAGCCTTAATGGCTGAGAAACCCGATTAGCAAGTAGCGCTTAATAGTAAAGTCTTAATGACAGAGAAACACGAGAAATGCGTAGCACTTTAACGGGTAAAGCCTTAACGGCAGAGAAACGCGAATGGCAAGTAACATTTTAAAGGTCCCCTCCAGTGGTCCTAACGGGTTGTCAGTTATCGATCTGATTGGGTCAATTAAGTGCCACAGCAATGAAATCATGCTTGAACTAGTCAAATTTATGCTATTTAGTGATATAAATAGATGACTCACCGAAGTCTTGCTGATAGGCTGATGAGTTTGGAAATCGCGCCGTGTGTTACGTCATGGACAGGTCACGCACAGGTCGCACATGCTGATTGGTCAGAATATGGGATTAGGGCTGCGTCAAAATAAGTCAGACTACAATTTTTGTACCCCACATGAGATGAATCCGCTTTATCCACGACGAAAACAGTGTCCTTCTTTTCCCCGCGTCGCTCAGGTTCATACTGATACGGACTGAAATCGTTTTCTTTTTCTACGAGCTCACTATCTGATAAACTTTCGACCTCGTTGAAAATCTTCCGATGATGAGTCACCATTTTGTCTACCTGATCATGTCGTCACATCTTCGGCAACTGAATTTCTAACTCCAGGTAACGATTTTGAGCTTGTTTAACGACTTTTAACAGGTTAAGCGAAAACGAATCAGCAAAACGTACAGCGGCATTCAACACTATTTACTCGACTCCATTCAGCTTAAGTAGATATGACCACTGGAGGGGACCTTTAATGGGTAAAGCCTTAATGGCAGAGAAAGGCGAATAGCAAGTAGCCCTTAACGGTAAAGCCTTAACAGCTGAGAAACACGAGTAGGGAAAATGGGGAAAGCCGGTAGAAGCAGTGCTTAGACTGCAATGGCTGTTTACAGTCAGCAGAGGTCATTAATGTGAGCTGCGTTTGGCAGCTAGTGAGAAGAAGCAGAGAAATGATAGGCAGCTCACAGGGCTGCGGAAGCTACTAGCGATTAGCAATGGTACCGGCTAATAGCAAGCAATAATAAGCAGCTCAGAGTGCTGCAGAAACAACTACTGACTAGTAATGTTAGTGGATAACAGTTAGAGGTCAGTAGCAAAACAAAGGTGATTCAATGGTGCAACAAAATGCACCATAAAACACTGGATTTTAAAAAACCCAAAAACAGGTGTTCCTTGTCGGCCATAATCAGCGCAATGGTGGCTGTGTGCTTGCTGCACACCAGAAGTTGTAGTCCCACCCAAACTATATCTCGCGCTCCGCCTAGGCCCAGCATTATCCTTCTCCACAAAGCTTTAGAGTTAGCACAAAGCAGTCAGGCAGGTAATGTTCTCCTGGCATTTATCAAACCTATCCATCAGACTTCCAGATAGACGTGTGATTCATCATTTCAAAGAAAAAGAACATCTTTCCACTGCATCAGAGCCCAGTGACAATGTGCTTTAACATCACTCCATCTGTCACTTGGCATTGTGTTGGTGATGTTGGGTTTTCATGCAAATTTACATGGGTCTGCTACTGTTTGGTGCCCTTTATAGGGTTGTTCCTGCCTTGCACCCTGTGTCGTCAGCTAGGCACTGACTGTTCCACGACCCTGATACGCGGATAAGAAATTGAACGAATGAATGAATGCTACTTTGTGGATGAGTTTCTGTGGTTCTTGAATGCTTCCACAATTAGTTATACAACTCACAGTTAATCTTAGAAAATCCATGAGGAGGATATTTCACAAAAGGAATTGTTGCAACAGTAGCATCCTATTTTAGTACCAAGCTCTAATTCAGGACCCCATTTTTAATTATTTTTAATTAAACTACATTTTTCCTGGCCAAGGACAGGAGAGGGGAGACAGGCCAGGAGAACAAAGACTGCAAGCATAGGTTTTCCCCAGGACAGAGATGATCCCCTGACTGGTCTCCATTGATCGGCTTCTGGTCCCTATTGATATGACCAATTATATATGCATGTACATATTAATGACAAAGTATTTTGTCTCATTTGTTTTATTTGTTTCTGTATATCTACTTTTAGGACTCATGAGAAAATATGAACTTATAGGTCATTTTTATGTAGAAATACAGTAAATTCTAAAGGTTCCACAAACTTTCGAGCACAAGCATACACATTATGATACGGCTTGGAGGAATTTTATCCCCTTTCTCCATATAGAACAACTTCAACTCTGGGATGTTGGTGGGTTTCCTCACATTAACTGTTCATTTCAGGGCTTTCCACAACATTTCGATTGCATTAAGGTCAGGATTTTGACTTGGCCATCCCAAAACATTTTTTGGTACAACGATTTGTGTGCTTTGGGTCGTTATCTTGCTGCATGAGCCACCTTCTCTTAAGATTCAGTTCATGTACAGATGTGCTGACATTTTTCTTTAGAATTATCTGACGTAATTCAGAATTCATTGTTCCATCAATGATGGCAAGCCGTCCTGACCCAGATGCAGCAAAACAGGCCCAAATCATAATACTACCACCACCATGTTTCACAGATGCTGGAATTCGGTGTTTTCCTTTCTCCAAACATAACGCTTTTCTTTTAAACCAAAAAGTTCTAGTTTGGTCTCATCCATCCACTAAACATTCTTCCAATAATCTTCTAGTTAATCCACGTGATCTTTAGCAAACTGCAGATGAGCAGCAATGTTCTTTTTGGAGAGCAGTGGCTTTCTCCTTGCAATCCTGCCATGCACACCATTGTTGTTCAGTGTTCTTCTGATGGTGGACTCATGAACATTAACATTAACCAACGTGAGAGAGGCCTTCAGTTGCTTAGACGTTACCCTGGGGTCCTTTTATGACCTCACCAACTATTACACACCTTGCTCTTTTAGTGATCTTTGTTGGAGGGTAACAATGGTCTTGAACTTCCTCCATTTGTACACAATCTGTTTGACTGTAGATTGATGGAATCCAAACTTTTTAGAGATGGTTTTGCAACCTTTTCCATCCTTTTTCTGAGGTCCTAAGAAATCTCCTTTGTTCATGCCATGATAAACTTCGAAAAACGTGTGTTGTGAAGAGCAGACTTTGATAGATTCCTGTTCTTTAAATAAAACATACTCGATTATCATCCCATTGATTGAAACACCTGGCTCTAATTTCACTTGCAAATTAACTGTGAATCCTAGAGGTTCACACACTTTTTGCCACTCACTAATATGTAATATTTTGTCTCGTTTTTTTATCTAGGTTCTCTTTAACTAGTTTAGGACTTGTGTGAAAATCTGATGATGTTTTAGATCATATTTATGCAGAAATATAGAAAGTTCTAAAGGGTTCACAAACTTTAAAAGCATCACTGTAGTAGAAATCTACAATTTATGTAAATAAAATGATTTCAGTAATGAATTATAGTGAAGAATAGAAAAGAGGATATTCAAGATGTCACACCGTATTTTATTGAAATTACATTTATAGCACTATTGTTTAATAGCCCAAGGGGAAAGACAGTTTTGCTGAGAAAATCAATTTACTTTTGTTGAGTGTGAACACACATCTCTTCTAATCAATTCAAAAACTAGAACAAACAATGTATATCCCTATGCTATTAAAATACAGTCACATCACAATTTGTACAATACATAATACATTAAAATGCATTGATTATTCGCTTATCAGTAGTTTCATCTAGCCTTGATGATGCTCACATTATTAATACATTTACATTTTTTTACAGCTTCATAAATAAACCTACCAGATGTCTGAATAAAATGCTTTCTCTCTTCTAGTGCTCTTTCTCTTTATTCTGGTCATTTTTTTTCTTTTACTGTCTCACTGTGTCCTTGCGTCTTCAGAATGCAACTCACAGTCCTCTGACTGCAATCAACTCTAACCTCAATTTTTTTATTGTAAACCTGATCACAAATCAATGTAAATACTGTTTATTAAACCCTAACCGCTTCATTTTCAGTGTTATATTGAGCAGCACTCAAATGACCATAACAACAATTTTATTGACTTTTGGGCATAATGTGTTCTTTCTATGAAACAAATATATTAGAAAAGGTTAAGCACTAGAAGTTTAAAATAAATTGTGTACACAGAATGAATGAATACCTCACTGTTAACTAAGCAAATTAATTGAGAAATATCGTATACCCCATAGCAATAATTAAATGAGATCATATACACTTAGTCGGACTTTATCACATTCTTTTGATATTTCAATCAAGGGTTAAAGGATGCACCGTAATTATGAACTTATATTCACCAGACCTGGTTCTGGAAATGTTTGCGTCCTTTGAACTATGCTTCATAAGTTTCAAATATGTATCTGAGTGGAGCTTGTGGAGTGAACATCCTGCCTTCAATGAGGCTGTCATACATCTTCACCTTCTCATTACGTAACCTTGATTCCCAGTGCACATCTCTTCCTGCTCGCTTCCTGCATAAACTTGTCCATGCATTCTGATTAACGTTGGCACCTGTTGCCAATTTATTTGTGCCGTCCCAGTCTATATGCATCCTCAGCAAAAAATGGACCATACTTGCAACATTTTAAGCTTTTGATGGCCCTTGTTCAAAATCTTCCATAATATCTTCCCTCTTTCTTTTTTCCTAAAATGTTCTAAAACAAGTTCTTAAGTAGAATCAACAAAGGGCACAAGGCAGGAAAAACCCCAGACATGGTGCCAATCTATAGTAAGGCACACACAGTGGTGCTTGAAAGTTTGTGAACCCTTTAGAATTTTCTACATTTCTGCATAAATATGTGCTAAAACATCATCAGATTTTCACCCAAATCCTAAAAGTAGATAGAGAACCTAGTTACACAAATGAGACAAATATATTATATTTTTAATATATTAATTTATTCATACAAGAAAATGATCAAATATTACATATTAATAAGTGTCAAAAGTATGTGAACCTCTAGGAGTTAATTTGTGTGTGAAATTAAAGGCAGGTGTTTCAATCAATGGGATGATAATCAGGTGTGAGGGGGCACCCTGATTTATTTAAAGAACAGGGATCTATGCTCAGGCTCATCAGGCTGGAAACGGTTACAAAACCATCTCTAAAAAGTATGGACTCCACTAATCCACAGTCAGACAGATTATGTACTAATGAAGGAAATTCAAGACCATTGTTACCCTCCCCAGAAGGGGTCGAACAACAAAGATCACTCCAAGAGCAAGGAGTGTAATAGCTGGTGAGGTCACAAAGGAACTCTAAAAAGGAAACTTCTGAGCAACTGAAGACCTCTTTCATATTGGCTCATGTTAATGTTCATGTGTCCACTATTAGAAGAACACTGAACAACAATGGTATGAAAGCCACGGCCCTGGAAAAACAACATTGCTGCTCATCTGCAGTTTGCTAAAGATCACTTGGAGAAGCCAGAAGGTTATTGGAAGATGTTTTGTGGATGGATGAGACCAAAATAGAACTTTTTGGTTTAAAAAAGTGTTATGTTTGAAGAAAGGAAAACACTGCATTCCAGCGTAAGAACCTTATCCCGCCTGTGAAACATGGTGGTGGTAGTATCATGGTTTGGGCCTGTTTTGCTGCATCTGGGCCAGGACGGCTTGACATCATTGATATAACAATGAATTCTGAATTATATCAGAGAATTCTAAAGAAAAATGTCAGGACATCTGTCCATGAACTGAAACTCAAGAGATGGTGGGTCGTGCAGCAAGATAACGACCCACTGGGAGAACATACCAACCCCACACAGATGGAGCCTAGGGTGCGGAGTTGTAATGATATTGCACAATCCAAGCTAAGAAAGACCTACAGAAAACACATAAAACATAAATCTGTTTTATCTTGCATTGCAACTGGTGCTAGAGTGTGTGCACCAAAAATTATGGTCGTGCACCTCAATTTTTGTAACTTGGCTCTAACAGCCTTTTGCACAGCAGGCACTGGAAATGCTTTTGCAGAGCAGGTACTCCTTTACAGGCATTTATATGATACATCTATAAGAGATCATAGAGATACTCAGATGACTCACTTTCAGTACTGCAACAACTGGAAAACGAGATTCCTTTGCAGATGATTCATGTAGTTGTAGTACAAACCTGCACCCTCAGTGTCATGGATGTAACTCTTACCCTAAATAAATGCCATTCTGTTTCAAAAATTAAGTTACAGAGGCTTTTTAAATAAACCCTTTTGATTTTTTCATTTAAGCATATTTAGTAATGTACGTTTATACTTATGTTTAAGTACGTTCAATCCATACTTCACCTTCATTTAAGCACTTTTAAACAGATTACTAATAAGTATACAAGTGGAGCCTAACTCTGAATTCAATTGGCACAGGTTTTCTGTTAGTAAGCTGAGTCAATGTACTAAGTTAATAGCTGTATTTTTAGCATTTAACTGCATCATGTAATTAATTAGTGTCATAATTCAAACAATTAAGTAACTCCTCCGTGCTCATATTGCCAGTTTCGTAGAGAATGAGAATAAACCTCTGGAGAGGTGCCCTGATCAGGCTTATGGTGCCTCCGTACCCATTAATTCCCAAGAGAGCACTCTACACAGTTAATTAAAGCTGAAATGTGAACAAATGGAAATTGTGCATAATAATTTATGAAAAAAAAGTATTGATTTGAGCAGTGAAAATAAAACCAGAGCCTTGCATTTCACTTGACTGAAATCACACAAAATGACATGCTGTATTGAATATTGGAATTGGCAAGAGGGTCAAAGATTAATTTATTGTTTCGTTTTTTTAGGAAGGATTTAGAAAGTAAAGCATGTAATTGCGATTTTGCTATAGATCACGTCGACAAGCTAGAAGGTTATTGGAAGAATGTTTTGTGGATGGATGAGACCAAAATAGAACTTTTTCGTTCAATTTTTTTCATGTTACGTTTGAAGAATGGAAAAGAACTTTATCCCATCTGTGAAACATGGTGGTGGTAGTATCATGGTTTGGGCCTGTTTTGCTGCATCTGGGCCAAGCTTGCCATCACTGATGGAACAATGAATTCTGAATTATATCAGATAATTCTAAGGGAAATTATCAGAACATCTGTCCATGAACTGAATCTCAAGAGAAGGTGGGTCATGCAGAAAGATAACGACCCAAAGCACACAAGTCGTTCTACCAAAGAATGGTTAAAGAAGAATAAGGTTAATATTTTGGGATGGCCAAGTCAAAGTCCTGACCTTAATCCAATGGAAATGTTGTGGAAGGACCTGAAGTGATCAGTTAATGGGATTAAACCCACCAACATCCCAGAGGAATGCGATAAAAAGCCCAAAGACTCAACATGACACATTTGTAAGTTTCTTCTTCCAACAATTTAGTTAAAATTTCTGCCCTGCTGCATTTAAGCAAAGTCCACAGAGAATCGGTTTACAAACTCTGATTGAGAATTTGGCTTCCACAAATCCTCAAACCTTGAGCTTAACTCCATCAGACACCTTGAAAATGCACTGAAATGCCAAAATTGAACCAGGGTTTACTGTCTAATGTTAGAAGCCATGATCTAAAATCTAGTGGACAGCCTTTTTGGAAGAACAAAGGCTGTTGTAGCAGCAAAGGTCAGCGCAAATTCCACAATAATACCCATGGTTTTGAATATCTTTATTTATATTTATTGGCTGTCCACAAAAATTGAGCTATATAATGTATGAGGTATGTGAAGGAAACCCATGAACACCACACAGGCAAGAGCTCTGTCAGGAATTGAACTCAGTTCTTTGGAGCTGTGAAGCCACTGATCATGCATATTTAAAACAATTCGAATAGGATTTGTATGAGTTTTGTTTTTTTGTCATCCTTCTCAGTTGGTGCCATTATTTATTTGTATATATGAAATTATTATTACTAATACAGACAAATTCATGTACACAATTAATTGTGTGATGGGTTAATAACAGATACATGTCTTACCTGTGGCTCCCTTCCAAGGCCAGCTCCACCACCTACGGCCATGACAGGCACACCAGTTTGTGCTGAGACGAACTCCAGCACCGGCGCCAGTGGTGCACGATCAGGTGGTGGTGGCTTCTCTTGCTCAAACACAAGACCCTGCAGTGGGGTGCTGGCCAGTAACTCACACAGCTGGAGCAGCAGGCTACCTGGGCTACTCTCATTTACAGCCAACCAGATGACGTTTGCTGGGCCCCATGGTGTCATCACACTTTCACCCACCTGTCCTGACCAGCCAGTGCCCACTCCAGCTCCTGAAGATGTGCCTGCCACCGAGGCGCCTCCTACCCCTACACTCGTCTCCGGGAGAAGGGAGGAGCCTGAGTGGACCACAGCAATGTTGACTCCACCTGAAGCCCCACCCGAGTCCCTCTCTCGCTCCCGGGGGCGGAGCAGTAGCGGGGGGGACGACCACGCTGGCCCGCTGCATGCTAACACAGCCAACAGGAGTGAGACAGCAGGCTGTACCGCCATGAGGAGGTGCAGGAGATGGTGGGAGTTAGTTCAGGTAGACAGCCTGGTGAAAAAATAAGACAGAGATTGTAAAATGGCATTGAACAACACAAATAAGCTTCCCTAAAGAGACAAAATGCACATTTCCAGCATCCACAGCAGTTGATGGCAATTATTCATTAAAGTTATATACAGCAAGATGCCCCCCGATGTGGCCACGCCGGTACCAGCCACACATAAAGGGTCCACGCGGTGGCCTAACCAGAACTATAGGTAACCCGCAGGTTGGGGCTGTCCCTATGCCGCATGTCTTACCTCCCCCTCTTCGTCCCTACCTGGCCAATCGGCAGGGCCTGCTGACGGCCATCAGGCGTGTCCTCATCGTCCAGTGCATCCTAGCTTCTGCCGATCCTGGGGGTTGGCTGGTAAGGCACTTTATTTCGGTTGCTTTTTAATTCCTTAGTTTTGGTTATCTTTTGGTTTCTGTTTGTTACGAGTTAATAAATTGACTAGTGTTTATGAAGCTGTTCTGCATGTGGGTCCACTCTTTCACATCTCGCCCCCAACTCATAACATATGCATTCTTTAAAATAACATTAACCGTACAGTATGTATTCAAACTTCTCTGATGAAAAGGAACGGCTAAAAAATGTTACTTTTGTAGAATTTTATAGTTCACGGGCACCGCTCCTATAGACCCTGCGATGTGGAAATATACTGTAAATATAAACAAAAATGGTAGGTAATTTAGTTATATTTTTGCCCCTGTTTTTATCCTGGTCAGGATTGCATTAACATTTGGAGTCTTGTGTAACATCTGGAGTGCAATTAAGCACTTCACCCTGACCAGAGCACTAGTTCATTCCATGTCTAGGTAGAGGTCTTTCTAGGAGCAGTGGGAGATGATCCTCATCCCTCCCTCAGGCACAGCTGATCATGCCTGTAAGAAGTCTGTCCCAGATGAAAGGTACCCACCAGGACTCACCATGGTGGTGGGCTACCAAAGTGCTGGTGTGCTTCTTAGCAGTGCTAATTCTAATTGGTGTATTGTTTCTAGATTTCAATTCTACTTTTCCTGGTTATGGTGTAAGGAGCTCTGGCATCTATCTCTGGAACCTACTGTATATACTTGGGAGTACTTTTCCCCTACTTGGTAATGTAAGCTTTTGTTTAGGAACTTCTGCTGTCTGCTTAATTCTGCTAGTTTCAGTGCTTCACTCCCTCCACTTTCTGGCCCTAACTGAGACTTGGATTACTCCAGGAACTCAGCTGCCTTGACGTCTGCCTTCTTCTTCTCTCACTCATAATGAAAGTCTGGAAAAGACAGTGGCAAAGGTTTGCTTTTATTTAAAAAATGTTTTTAAAACACCTTCTCACCTTGCTATCTCATCATTTGAATTCCAGGCTCTTGCTGTTATTATTTTGTTTCCTTTGCTATTGTTCTCCCTCTGCTTCTTGTATCCAACCCTCTCTATTCTTCAGCAACCCATCACAGCCTACACTCAATGTCTCAGATATTTTCATCAAGCTGCCTACCTAAACTACCTCCCACCATCTCCCCGCACCTCCTCAGCGGACCATTTTTACTACTGTCTTTCCTCTAAAAATACTCGAAATGTCTATACTGTCTATAACCAGCTCTCAACCTTTCTTTAACAGATTGACCTAAAGGATCACAGCCAATGGCTTATCCGCTTTATCCTAGTCAGGGTCGTGGGAAAGCTGCTGCCTAGCTGGCAACACAGGCCACAGGGTAGGAACAACCCTGGACAATGTGAGATCCACTCTCACACTCATACACACACTATGGGCACTTTAGAAATACCAGTTAACCTAACACGTCTTTGGAATGTGGGAGGAAACCAGATCACCAAGAGCAAACTCATGTGAACCTCAGTTCTGATCCTTCTAGACCATTCAACAGCCTTTGACAATGTCAACCACAAGCTTTTCCTTTCTGTCCTCTCCTGTCTTGGAATCACAGGCACAGTGGATTGCTTCCTACGTGGAAGGACAATCTTATCAGATGTCATGGAGAGGGTTCACATCTGCACCCCATACTCAAATGCAAAATACAAATGGAGTTCCATAAGGCTCAGTTCTTGGATCTCTCCTCTCTTTTCTCTACACCCATTCTCTTGGTGAAGTCATAACCTCTTATGGCTTCTTCTGTTGCTCTTACACTTATGGCACTCAGATCACCCTCTCCTTCCCTCCAACACATCTGCATGTCTCTACATGCATCTCAGATTGTCTGGAGAGCATTCCATCATGTGGTTCTGTGGTAGCCTAGTAGTTAAAGCACTGCAATTGGAACCAGAATGTTTAGGGTTAAAATCCCACCTCTGCCAATCTGCCACTTGTGCAGGACCCTTAAACTACAACTGCTTAGATCACACCTTCAAAGAATGCAAGAAACCTTGGGGTTATGTTTCATAACCAGCTGACTTTCCCTGCTCAAACTGATGCTCCCATGCAAGTACAACATCAGGAGAATTTGACCCCTTCTTACCAGGGAAGCCACTTCGGTGATTGTCCAGTCTCCAGTTGTCTTAAAACTAGATTACTGCAATGCTTTTTTGGCTGGTCTTCCCATGCATGCAATCAAACCCCTGCAACCGATTCGGAATGCAGCTGCGTGTCTGGTCTTACCCAAGTCTTCTCATGTCACCCCACTGTTGCATTCTCTTCACTGGCTCCTTGTAGCTACTAGCATCAGATTCAAAACCCAGATGCTTGCCTTACAAGGCCAAAATGGACCAGCACCTTCTTACCTAAAAACTCTATTCAAACCATGCTCTGTACCTCACACCTTTCGAGAGACAAGCTGGGCTCGACTGGACCCACCACACATGAATAATGGGAGACAAACATCAAGACTCTTCTATGTATTGGCACCCAGGTGGTGGAATGAACTTTCACTGGATGTCTCTTGCTGTCTTCAAAATGCAAGCTTTTTTATTCAGCATTTAAATGAAAACCCTAGCTGATTCTGATTGGATTGTGTTCTCGTGCTACTGTTTGTTTGTATTCACACATTATGTTGTTAAGGAAATTAACTTAAGTACAAGATTACTTTTATGTTAAAAATTACTTTGTTCATAGCCCAGAGCATGAATACATAAATATAACAAACACTACACAGAAGAGCTGTGGTATTTCTCCAAGGCGACTGAGAAAATACCAGATTTCTTTTTAAAAGGAAACAGTATGCCTGAGAGAAGTGTTTAATTTTTAAAGGATGGTCCAGCCAAGTATTGATTTAATTTAGATTTTAGATATTCTGTGCTCTTTAATATTTCCTAGTAATTTACTAATATTTCAATTAAATTAAATAACTTATTTAAATTAAATTAAATTAAACCAGCCACTAGGGGTCACTATCCAGTGTATCTTTTGTGCTGGTCCCAAGCCCGGGTAAATGGTGAGGGTTGTG